>CM066241.1:2262462-2524961 GCA_033675125.1 Athetis lepigone
GTTAATATTCAAAAAGAACTGCTTTCGAAAACTATAAACAAAAAACCTATGAGACTTTTACAACCCAGTAACTGGGCGACACGATACCCCTTGGCTAGACAGGTCAGACTTTCTGGCTTCTGACTACCCGTAACGACTGTCACAGTTCTACAAATGGCTACCAATGGCTATATCTAAAATAAACGTTTGGAAGTACCTACTTATAAATTTAAAAAGTCACATTGGTACTTGGATTTGTACCCGCAACCTCTAACATGAAAGGTTGGCACCATAATCACTGGGCAGTCTCGACACTTAAATAAAAGACGGGCCTGTTGGTCTAGTGGTTAGTAGCCCTGACTGCTAAGCCGGAGGTCGTGGGTTCGATTCCCACCCAGAACAAACTTTGTGTGATGAGCATGAATGTTGGTTCTGTGTCTGGGTGTGATTTATCTATAATATGTATGTATTTAAAAATTATATAAGTATGTTTATCCGTTGTCTGGTTACCATAACACAAGCTCTGCTTAGCTTGGTATCAGATGGCCGCTTTTGAGTTGTCCCAAGATATTTATTTATTAAATCTAATTTTACAAAAACCTATACTTAAATCAGCAAAAACGTCCATGAGAATCTCAGCTACCGCTAGCTTCGTGCAATATTATCAAATAGTAATATGTTGTTATGTATATAATTAAGTGGTAGGATAAAACGACCTTAACCGCAAGTCTATGATCAAGGTGTATGGTCAAGTTCAATACTTGTAATATGTTCATGTGTCATGTTTCTTTTGATAGCTGTAGCCAATGATATCTACATACTAATATTATAAAGAGGAAATGCTTGTATGTATTTATGTTTGTTACGCATAAACTCAAAAACTACTGGACGGATTTCGATATTTCTTTTACTATTAGAATGCTACATTATCTTTGAGTAACATAGGCTATATATACCATCACGCAATGACCAATAGGAGCGGAGCAGTTGACCAAAATCGTGCCATTACGCGGGTGAAACCGCGTGGAATAGCTAGTATTACTATACAGGGTTATTGGTAAAACACCGACATCCTCTCAGGATTATGTTACTATCATCATAAACAACAACTTTTGTTTTATGATTGTTACAAAATGTTATACATTTACCAAAAACAAATCTTCAAGATTTCGTTGTCCTATCTAACACATTTTTACTCTGTATTGTGCCGTAACAACATACCTACGCTTGCCGCGCACTGTCCTCGTATGCTACGCAGACTTCGTCACATTTAGAGTGTTCACTTTAAATATTTTTATTTTTGTATGAAAATGTAATGAACTAAAATATGATATTTTTTTAAATGTTGGAGTTCTGAGAGGATGTCGGTGATTTACCAATAACCCTGTATATGTAAAAGTGTCTATATGTGTGGGCGGATGTTTGTTACTCTTTCACGCAAAGTACTGAAATAATGTTGATGAAATTTTACAGTAATATAGCTTATACAGTCGCGGTCTGAAAGTGGTTACCACCATAAGGATCACAATTGCATGCACACATTAAGGCCACAAGTTCTAAATGTCTATTTCATGATAATTTGATTGATCATAGATTATTTTTTTCTAATGATATGACAATCAATTGCTTTAGGTGATGGACTGACTACTAAAAAGGTTTGATATACAGAAAACCTACTTTGAAAAACATTTTTTTTTAATGAACATGAAGAAATAATAAATAAAAGTTTAAAAAAATCTTTATTCAATATCTGGTATAACATCACTCCGCAGCTATGACTAATTTAGTTTTTTGAATAAGAATATGAAGAAAAAAAGCACCGAATAAAATCTTTGGTAAATACTATCTGACCCCCGCGGTTTTACCCGCGTAGTTCCCGTTCCCTTGGAATTAAATAAAAGACTTTCCTATGCCCTTGCTCAGGCTATAGACTAACTCTGTACCAAATTTCATTTAAATCGTTTCGGTAGTTTTAGCGCGAAAGCGAGACAGACAGACAGTTACTTTCGCAATTATAATAGTAGTTAGTATGAACTAGTACGGATCCACAGCTACGACCAATTTAGTTTTTTTAAATAAGAATATAAGGAAATAATAAATCAAATCTTAAAAAATATTTATTCAATATCAAGTATAACATTACTCCGCAGTTACGACCAGTGCATAGATGCAACAAGACACGCGCATAGATCAGTATTTCTGGTATCATTTTCTGGTATCACTCGAGCACAGCGTGATCTATCTCGTAGTAGGCATCATCACTTCTTCCTGAATCATTTCCATGATCTATTATTTGGTCTTCTTCGCCGTGACATCTTATTCAAACCTCACAGTAAATCACAATAGTTATAATGAATTTCGTGATAAGGCACTAATGATATAAAACTATGTCCATGTTCAAAGATTGTCCCTTGGGTTGTTAAACTTGCCATTATATTTCGATATGAAAAAAATAATTTCGTAAAATTTTACTCTTGTCTAAACGACGTTCAAACAATATTTTTTGACAAATGTCAATTCAACAAATTAAGAAAAGAGTTTCAAAGCACTTACTTTGGCACTATACCTGTCACTGTTACACAACTGCCAAACGTCAAGTGCACGATAGAGACGAAACATGGCTAAGCCGACGCCGTTGCTTAGTAACGTCTTTGTTATTCTCGTTGTGTCATTTTGCATAATAACTTCTAAAAGGTAACAAGTCACATGATATGGCATTTTAGATTTTAATGAAAAAAGTGTGATATAGAATGTACTTTCAAAATTGGTAAACCTTTTCAGACCGCGACTTTACATCTGAATAACGATAGCTGAAGTGATAGCTGCAACAAATCATCAAGCTATCACTTAGGGGAACGGAGTAGTAATCAAAAACATAACGTAACGCGGGGGAAACGCGGCTGGTTGATAATTAACCTTTTGACTACCAACCGACAGCCGGCTGTCGGGCTGCTATTGTCTTTCTATTGTGTCTCGAATCATGTGTCTTCGAAGGATTAATAATCATTTCCTTATTAGTCTTTTTCAATTTTGTTATAGTCGGCTTCCAGCCTACCCAGATTCAGTTGAATACCAATATTACGTGAAGCGACTGTCAATCAGACCTTCACAACCCAGTAACTGGGCGACACGGTACCCCTTAGTTAGACTGGTAAGACTTTCTGGCTTCTGACTATCCGTAACGACTGTAAAAGTTCTACGACTGACAACCGGGACCAAAGGCTTTACGAGATGACTAATTTATTTACTCACTGACTAAACAAGAAATTTGGGAAACTACGTGACTTATGAAACCGCAATTTAGGAGGTAGGTAGACACATCATTTTAATACAATAAGACGGATTTAACTTTGTCCTTGACACATACATGGGCAAAGTCTCGGAAAACAGCCAAATTTTGTAATCCTTACTAATATTATAAATGCGATAGTAACTCTGTCTGTCTGTCTCTTCTTCACGCCCAAACCACTGAACCAACCGATTTTAATAAAACTTGGTACTGTTATTATAGTCTAGGACCCGAGAAAGGAGATAGTTTTCATCCCGGAAATCCCTCGGGATCGAGAACTTTTAATCACGCTGACGAAGTCGCGGGCAGAATCTAGTCTTAATTAAATTACTCAATAGAGGATGATATTTTTTTGAGGGTCATTTGATGATTTCCCAAGGAGTAGGAAGAAGTCAGACTTACTGACTACAACCCACCCATGTTCCTTCGGTTGCCCTTTATGTTGCGGGGAGGCAAAATGTCGTGATAGTCCAGCGTGATAAAATAATAAGTAATCTAATAGGTGTATTTTTGGTTTTGCACAACCCGCTAGGAGATAATTCCACAAACAATTTTTATTATGGAACCAACTCTGAAATCTCGAAAAAAATATCAGCTGTTTCATACATTATGGTCGGGGAGGGCATTGAACTTTTGTTAGAAACAGCTGATATTTTTTCCGCCATTTCAGAGTTGGTTCCATAATAAAAGTTGTTTGTTTTTATGAGTAGAATCATCTCCTAGCGGGTTGAGCAAGACCAAAAATACACCTAGTATACTATAAAAAGCTGAAAAGTTTGTTTGTTTAGTAAAACGCGCTAATTTCAGGAACTACTGAAAAAAAACTTTTACGACAGGATAGCCCATTTATCGAGGAAGAGACTAGAATATATAATATCACGCTATGACCTACGGGAGCAGAATAGTAAACAATTTTCACTTTGGACCAGTAATTCCTGACAATATCGCGTTCAACCAAACAAACAAGCATACAGACAAACAAACGAACAAAATCTCAGCTTTATAACATTAGTATAGATAATTAATTGTAATAAGATTATTTAAAAATGTTTGAGTGCATACGTATAACATTTAAGCGTTCTAAATACCATACTGAAATGAGTAATTAGCTCCAATCCATACTAATATTATAAATGGGAAAGTTTGTCTGTCTGTCTGTCTGTTTGTCTTTCTTTCACGGCAAAACGGAGCGACGTATTGACGTGATTTTATAAGTGGAGATAGTTAAAGGGATGGAGAGTAACATAGGCTACTTTTTGTCTCTTTCTAACGCGAGCGAAGCCGCGGGCAGAAGCTAGTTTCTGATAATCGTTAGAAAACCTTGAGTCTAAATATGAAACTTAAGATTTAAATCATAATTTGCCCCCAATCGGTCACAAAACTAGATCTAATACTAGATTTACAAGGTCAGCCAGTAGCAAACAAATAAATGTTATTTTAAGCTAGCATTTTGCGCTCGAATTCTCGCGTTTTATAGGTTACGTCAGCCGTAAGATAAATCAATCATAGATTTAATCTATCTCTATTGCCAATTCTATCTTAATATTGCTTACTAGCTTTCATCAAATGACTTCTCCAGCTCTGCTGGGGCGGGAGGGAGTGTCAGACGTTTACTGACTAAAAACTTCCCTTGTTCCTTCGCTTGCCCTATAAGTTCCGGGGCCGCGGTAACTATTAGAACTATTCCGCAGCCCCGGCAGGCATTGGCCCTGTTGGGCCCCATCTTGTGCTGACTTCTTCTCTTTGAGGCGCGCGTGGAACACTAACCCATGTTCCTTCGGTTGCCCTTTATGTTTCGGGGCCGCGGTAACTATTAGAATAATTAATTATTCCGCGGTAATTATTCCGCAGCCCCGGCAGGAGAATAAGATGTTGATCTCGAAAATACATCAGTTGTCTGGTTACCATAGCACATTCTCTGCCGTTTTTGTGATCAGATAGCCGTGTTCCGTCATTCCAAGATATTTATTTATTTACGAAACGTGTTTACTTAAAGTTAATAATAAGGAACTAATTAAAACAGTAAGCGAGGCATGCCTTCGGGGTGAGGGAGCGAAACTTGTTACTAAATGATATTTTTAACATGGCGTCTCGCAGATCAACTAATGAGGTTGTTGGCAAAACTGGGCAATGCGGTATTTTACACCATCCATACTGATCCATACTAATATTATAAATAGGAAAGTGTGTCTGTCTGTCTGTCTGTATGTTTGTCTTTCTTTCACGGCAACACGGAGCGACGAATTGACGTGATTTTTTAAGTGGAGATAGTTGAAGGGATGGAGAGTAACATAAGGTACTTTTTGTCTCTTTCTAACGCGAGCGAAGCCGCGGGCAGAAGCTAGTTAACCAATAAATATAAGACATAATTTAAATAAAAAATGTCCTAATTTAAACCCTAAAAATCTGGTTCGTATTAAATTTACCGTTAAATTAGATTTTTAGATGCTTTGTAATCAATAAATAGATAGACAATTGAGTTGTTTACTTAGTGACGTCATAAGGTGTTTTGCCATACAAAATCTATGGGAGAATATCGTTTTGACAGCTCATAAAAAGTACGTCACTTGATGATGGTGTAAAATACCGTATTATGTGGGTGCCTTAAGTGAAAAGGGATGACGACAACAAAAAATGGCATTCTGTTCAGTCCGTCTGATAGATAGGCCAAAAATACGGGACACGTATTTTTTGCTTGATCAAATTAATAAAAACATACAAAGATAAAGAGCAACAAAGTTCCGGAGTGGGGGCTTTTGACGACACCGTCCTGCAAAATATGTATCTGATCGTGACGTCACGGGTCATGCGCAACTTTAACGCACTGTATCTTCGTCATTCTTCGTTTACGAGAAAAAAGAAAAAATACGTGTACAAATTTTTTTGATAATCTATATGAGGGACTAATTACATTTTTTTTTTGTCATCTTGCCTAATAAAGGAAAAGACAGAGCAATGGATTTGTTGGATTATCCAGTTCCCTTCTAAATGGTTGATCTATTTGTTAATGGTATCGACGTCATTTTCGTTAACGGACGCTGTCTTCTGACCCGTCATATCTTAACCTTTGAACGACCAACCGACAGCCGGCTATCGCGCTGCTATTGTCTTTCTATTGTGTCTCGAATCACGTGTGTTCGAAGGTTAAATTGCCACAGTTTTATTTATTGTTTTGTTTATGTCCATTGTTTTATTTACAATACCTCTTTTAATAATAAATGATGTAACCAAATTGTAATCTTTTGGTTTGACTTGACCCAAGATATTTAAAAAAATATATAAATTAAAAAAGTGAGCCGTCACGGGACGCTTGGCAGATGTGAAACATCGGCATTACATCATCGCCACACAGTACACAAGACTGTGACTGTATATATACACCATCATATAGCGTGGCGTCGCCACGGCATGCGTCGCCACGCCAGAAATTTGTTTTACGTGTGGGTATAGATGTTTCACATCAAAAACCCGTTGACAAAAAAGGTCGTCAACAACAGGAATTATGCGGTAGTAATTTTTTGACGCAGTCTAGCACAGTCTAATAGCCTCAATTTGTTACTTTATAAATAAAACGTATTTTGAATATTTCAGTAGTTTATGTTTATTACGTTTAATAAGTCCTAAAAAACGCTTTGATGAGTTTTTGAATAAATTTCTCATATTTTCAACAAACATGAAAACTTCAAAATTGTACTGAATGATATGTCAATACTTACGAAATACAATAAAAACTAACTAGACCAAGTTAATAATATAAAGCTATAGATTTATTTGGTTAAGACGCGCCAATCTCAGAAACTACTGATCAGATTTGAATAAAAACTTCAACAGGATAATATGGCTACACTTATTATAAGTACTACTAGCTTTTGCCCGCGGCTTCGCTCGCGTTAGAAAGAGACAAAAAGTAGCCTATGTTACTCTCCATCCCTTCAACTATCTCCACTTAAAAAATCACGTCAATTTGTCGCTCCGTTTGGCCGTGAAAGAAAGACAAACATACAGACAGACAGACAGACACACTTTCCCATTTATAATATTAGTATGGATCTAGTTTTTTTAACAATAAAAAATTCTTGCAGAATGTATAGGTACGTCATTTATTATTAAGAGACGAAACCACTTTCAGACAATAAATAGCAGATTTAATTAAAGGAGAGGTTAAGTGATTGTAGTTTTTATAAATTAAAATAATTTTATTATCAGAAATGTTGAATCGATGCATAAAGTATAATTTTTTTAATGAACACGTTCGTTCTTTGTGATTGTTGCACGGACTAGCGAAGTTTCAAATACGTATGTCGTGCGTATCGGGGTTGCGGAATGGTTATAATAGTTACCGTGACCCCGGAACATAAAGGGCAACCGAAGGAACATGAATGGGTTTTTGTCAGTAAAAGTCTCCGCCCTCCCGCCGCAAACAGGACGGGAGCAGTCATGTGATGATTTCCCACTACCATAAAAAAAATGTTGTGCGTATGTACATACACATACGTAAGTATGTCGATTCGATGTACGGAGGGTATTCTTAAATGAAATGAAATGTTTATTATGCAAGTAGGATGTTCAAGCTTGTCGGGGTTGCGGAATAGTTATAATAGTTACCGTGGCCCCGGAACTTAAAGTCAACCGAAGAAACATGAGTGGGTTTTAGTCAATAAAAGTCTGACACGAAGGACGGTAGAAGTAGTTTGACGATTTCCCACTCACTCAATCACTTTTACAAGACATAGTTTTTAAAACTAGATAAAGGTGCCGATTCGTTAGACATCATGTTTTTAAATCGCGTCGAAATTATCTGTGGAGTGTCTATAAATTTGACAGGACTTAACAAATATTTTATCTTCTGTCCTTTTCCTAATAAAATGGAAAGAGAAAGATGCACTTAACTTAAATTTACGTTAGTTTGTGAACAAGAGAATCGGCACCAAAGTCGGCATTTCCTAACTGGCTGCACCTAAAAAGAAATGTCGAAACAAACTCAGGGATTATTTTTTTTAATTTTAATCTACGAACGTGAGTTAAATCATTTTATGCCATGTTTTAAGCAAATATTTTTTTTCTACCAATAATAAAAAATAATATAACATTTTTAATTTTTTTTTTATTACCGTATACTAAGAAATAAATTCTATTCTATTCTACAGTACAAAACATTTAATAAAACATAAGAATTGAAAAAAAAACGCAGCTATCTAACTTGTTTTTAATGATTTTTTTTTGTTTTTGGTTTTGTATATCATACTGACTCGGCTTTGTAAAATAAACGCTTTTTCAGTTTTTCAGGAACTAATACGACTTCCCCAATACCCGGCTGTTTTAAATGAAAACCTTGACCCGCCTAGAATATTTTTTTTTTGGGATTGGGAAATCATGAAATGACTTCTCCCGTCCTGGGCGCGGCGGGAGGGCGTGTCACACTTTTACTGACTAAAACCCACTCATGTTCCTTCGGTTGCCCTTTATGTTCCGGGGTCACGGTAACTATTATAAACATTCCGCAACAGCATCACCTCTTCAGGTGTTGATCAAGGTTCTTAGCTATTATGCCAATGGCCGTCACGATTGGCATGATAACTGTTCAATTTTAGATTTACATAATATTATCTAACAGGCCTGTTGGTTTGTGATTAGTGACCCTGGCTGTTAAGCCGGAGGTCGTGGGTTGATTCCCACCTAAGAGAAACTTTGAGTGATGAGCATGATTGTTCTGTGGCTGTGTAGTTTATCTATAATATGTCATCATCTCCCTAGCCTTTTCCCAACCGTGTTGGGGTCGGCTGCCAGCCTAACCGGATTCAGCTGGATACCGGTGTTAGCGACTGCCTATCTGACCTCAACAACCCAGTAACTGGGCGACACGATACCTCTTGGTTAGACTGGTCAGAGTTTCTGGCTAACCAGTAACGACTGTCAAAGTTCTTCGAATGACAACCGGGACCAACGGCTTTGCGTGCTTTCCGAGGCACGGGATGTTAGTGATATCTAAGATAAACTTTAGAAAGTACATATGATTTGAAAAAGTCACATTGGTACTTGCCCGGATTCGAACCCACAACCTCTTACACGAGAGGCGGGCGCCATATCCACTGGGCCATCACGACATCAGTTTATCTATAATATGTATGAAATGAAATTGTTAATTATACAAGTAGGATCTTAAAATCACTTTAACAAGTCATACTTTTTATGGACTAACTGGAGCCGGCATTTCCTAGCTGACTACCTCTGAGAAGAAATGCCGAAACGGACGCAGGGATGCTCTCTTTTACACCTTGGAACACACGTGATTCGAGGCACAATAGAAAGGCAATAGCACGACAGCCGGCTGTCGGTTGGTCGTTGAATGGTTAAAGCCCATTCTAAGCCCAGACAATTAAATGTATTCAATATGTATGTGTATGTATTTATAAATTATATGAGTAAGTATAACAGTTCCATGGTTACCGTAACACAAGCTCTGCTTAGTTTGGGATTGGGACCAGATGGCCGTGCGTGAGTTGTCTCGCGATATTAATTTATTATTTATTATTTCGTCCACCTCAAAATTCTTTTATCCGTACTTCTGTACTAATATTATAAATGCGAAAGTAACTCTGTCTGTCCGTCTGTCTGTCTTTCTGTCTGTCTCTCTGCCTGTCTCTTCTTCATGCCTAAACCACTAAACCGATTTGAATAAAATTTGGTACAGATACAGTCTGAAACCCGAGAAAGGACATAGGATAGTTTTCATCCCGGAAATCCCCCGGGAACGGGAACTATTATTTCACGCGGACGAAGTCGCGGGCAAAAGCTAGTATATAATAATAGGGCCTAACTAATTCATTATTTATAATTACTTACCATTTCCTCCACTTAAAAAATCTTGTATTAATAATATCAGGACCCTAAATACCTGTTTGTGAGAATTTCTGAGTACATTTGATCACTATTAAAATTGACGGTAGTCGAATAATAACAAAACAAAATTACTTACAAAATTCCAGTTAGTTAAATACAAAGGAGTAAACCACTTCGCAGTCACAATTCGTTCGTCTGTCACATCTGTTCTTTGCATTAACAAAAACCACAAATAACCACCATAACACAACACTGAATTAAACAAAACACACGCCACCACATGGAAAAACAACCTAATGTGGAAACGGATAGGGTGTCCTTTCCCGTATCCCTCATTCACTGTAATTTTCACCTCTGTCATTTTTATTTTTTGATTTATTTTATTGAGAATTTTCCGTTTTATCGATGTTTTGATTATTTTATTATAACTTTTGTCCTTTCGATTTTTTGTTTATTTTATTGGATATTTTCTTTTTATTTATTATATTGGATCATTGTTTTGTTGTTTATTATTTTTATTGTGTTGTTGTTTCTGGTTATGTAAACGTGTAGCCTCTTTGAGGTCACAGAACATTATGTGATCAACTAGTATGTGTAGCACCGATTTTAGGATTCCTTGGTCGTTAAGACAAATTGTTAGTCATTGCCGTAATGTGGATTCATTAATGATTATTGTAATTAGTGATTGAAATGCAGGTTTGTGTAGGTAATTACATTTTTATAAGGGCATTCTTAGGGTCAAGTTTTATAAATACTTACGTGATTTTTTCTCTTCCATAGCAACCTGTCACCCGTCTTGCACAATCAGACTTTCGGCCTTACATAATATCCATACTAATATAATAAAAAGGAAAGTGTGTCTGTCTGTCTGTCTGTATGTTTGTCTTTCTTTCACGGCAAAACGGAGCAACGAATTGACGTGATTTTTTAAGTGGAGATAGTTGAAGGGATGGAGAGTAACATAGGCTACTTTTTGTCTCTTTCTAACGCGAGCGAAGCCGCGGGCAAAAGCTTAAATTATAAAAGTCACATTGGTACAAAAAAGTCCTACAAATATTATAAACAAAAAAGATTGTATGTGTGTGTGTGAGTGTGTGTGGATGCTTGTTACTCTTTCACGCAAAAACTACAAAACTGTTTTTTTTTATGAAAAATTACAGTATTATCGCTATAATCAAGTATGAAGTAATATAGATACATCGGAATAAGACATAGGCTACATAACATTACGCTATGACCCACGGGAGCAGAGCAGTAACCAAAAACAGAGTTGAAACCAAACAACTAGAACATTTACAAAACTTGAAATCTGTACTAATATTATAAATGCGAAAGTAACTCTGTCTGTCTGTCTCTTCTTCACGCCTAAACCACTGAACCGATTTGAATGAAATTTCGTACAGATATAGTCTGGGACCCAAGGAAGGACGTGTGATAGCTTTCATCCCGGAAGCCTCCGGGTACGGAAACTATTAATCGACATTTGACGGGCCTGTTGGTCTAGTGGTTAGTGGCCCTGACTGCTAAGCCGGAGGTCGTGGGTTCGATTCCTACCCAGGACAAACTTTGTGTGATGACTGATGAGCATGATTGTTTGTTCTGTGTCTGGGTGTGGTTTATCTATATTATGTATGTATTTAAAAATATATAAGTATGTTTATCAGTTGTCTGGTTACCATAGTACAAGCTCTGTTTAGTTTGGAATCAGATGACCGTGTGTGAGTTGCCCCAGGATATTTATTTATTATTTATTTATTTATTTATCCACGCGGACGAAGTCGCGGGCAAGAGCTAGTAATTAATAAAATCAGCGGAACCACAACAAAATATACAAACTCGTAAATAAAACCTGCTTTGCATCGATTCTCAATGGCAGTGCGTTGCGCACGCCATCGCCGTGTTGTAAATAATGCTGATTTTTACAAACCAGTCGTCGATATAATTACATTTAATGAGTTAGTATGCTATCATAAAAACTTGACTAGAATGGCGACGGAAAATTCTTCATGTTGGCTATTTTTATTTATGGTTAAATGTCATTGGACTTTATCTTTTACTAGCTTCTGCCCGCGGCTTCGCTCGCGTTAGAAAGAGACGAAAAGTAGCCTATGTCACTCTCCATCCCTTCAACTATCTCCACTTAAAAAATCACGTCAATCCGTCGCTCCGTTTTGCCGTGAAAGAAAGACAAACAGACAGACAGACAGACACACTTTCCCATTTATAGTATTAGTATGGATAGTATGGATATTTATAAATCTTGTTTAATTATTTAATAATAATAATTTCAGTCTATTACCGTCCCACTGCAGGGCAAAGGCCTCTTCTCATACAGAGAAGGCACGAGCATTGATCACCACGCGCGCTCAAGGCGGTGCGGCGATTTCGGACTTATATTAACTACGAGTCCGGGGTTCCTCACGATATTTTACATAATAATATGAATTGAAAAAGTCACATTTCATACTTGCCCGCACTGTGATTACGTATCTTGCAGAAGCCGAGCGATCGCGATAATTTAGCAATATAAACGTCAATTCGCGATAATTTAGCAATATAAACGTCAATTCAAAATGCGTCATGTCAAATAGCAATCTAGCGATAGTGCTGCCTCTGTGGAGCAATCAGTTAACTAAAATATGCATTTTTCGTTTGGTGGTTTCGTATTTAGTATGGTTTTTAAGAGCAAAGTTAAGTTTTTTTTGTTAAAGTTGATATTTAATTAGTTCCAGCAATTGCTACTTTATCGTCATCGTAGCAATAAGAGCATTAGAACAATCAGCGAGCGATTAACAATCGGTTCATACATAATACGATTTTTTTTACGTTAAGCGATTAATCACTGCGCAAATATTGCTGATTGCTGTTTCATAGGTAATAACCCCGCCGGATTTGAACCCGCAATCTCATGTATGAGAGGCGGGCGCCTTAACCACTAGACCATCACTACATATTTTTTAATACTGTTTAATTATATTTATAAAAATATATTAAACTAGCTTTCGCCCACGTGTACGGTGATTCTTCCAACCCCTAATTTACCCCTTCGGGATGGGAATTTCCAAAAAATTCTTTCTTAGTAGTTACCTACTTTTCACAAAGAACACACCCTGCAAGTTTCATGTCTCTAGGACCAGCGGTTTGGGCTGTGCGTTGATTATCAACAACTATCGACCCGCCCCGAATTATTCCGATCTGTCACCCCGTTTTGTCCCCACGGGTGACAGATAGGAAAAAAATGTTCAATTTGTCCCCCAGTTAGCAATGTGGGGAACACATTTTCTATTAACCTCTTCACGCTACTGCGCGCCTAGTACTTTTGATTGATTTAAATACTAAGTATCTCAGTATGCTCGCACGGGTGTTAAAAATCTTTAAAAAAACCCGGTTTACCTGATTAATCACTCTATCTATTAAAAAAACCGCATCATAATATGTTGCGTAGTTTTTAAGATTTTAGCACACATAGGGACATAGGGACAGAGAAAGCGACTTTGTTTTATAAAACTTTACAGTAATATCTTTACTAATATTATAAAGAAGAAAACTTTGTATGTTTGTTTGTTTGATTGTAATTTGTAATGAATAGGCTCAAAAACTACTGGATCGATTTTAAAAATTGCTTCACCATTCGAAAGCTACATTGTCAACGTGTAACATCCATACTAATATTATAAATGGGAAAGTGTGTCTGTCTGTCTGTCTGTTTGTCTTTCTTTCACGGCAAAACGGAGCGACGGATTGACGTGATTTTTTAAGTGGACATAGTTGAAGGGATGGAGAGTAACATAGGCTACTTTTTGTCTCTTTCTAACGCGAGCGAAGCCGCGGGCAGAAGCTAGTAGGCTATATAGTGTCACGCTAGGAAGCGAAAACCCAACGTAAGGGTGCAGTTCCATTGAGGCGGAGCGGATCAGAGCGGAGAAGAGCTGGGCCGCGATTCACCATCACATGGCTCTTAGGAGAAGAGATGTGGATTTCAAGCCATGTGATTGGTGAATCGCGGCACAGCTCTTCTCCGCTCTGCTCCGCTCCGCCTCAATGGAACTGCACCCTCATGCGGGTGAAACCGCGAGGAACAAATGAAATGAAATGAAATGAAATCGTTTATTCTGCAAGTAGGATCTTAAAATCACTTTTACATGTCATATGCAGCTAGTTGGTTTACATATCAGAAAAACAAAAATACCTGAGGCAATAACTAAAAACATAAAATAACGCAGGTAAGATAAGTCAAGTTGTTTTCGAGATTTCTTGTTTAGATAGTGATTAAACGCATAAAGTCCATACAGGCCAGCACAAAAAATACTTTGCGCCTTACTAATAAACGCTGCATAAAGTTATGACAGCTTTATACGTCAAAAAATGTATGGTTACACAGGCTTTATTCATTACATAACTTTACACAGTGATTATTAGTAAGGGCAATAATTTTCTACTGGTATATTAAAAAAACATTAATTGTCTTAAAGAAAAAAATCGTTCCGGCTGGGCAAAGTTTATTCAGACTTATAATTATGTTTTTGTTAGCTTTGTTATATTTTTAGCTGTTATTTAAAAATATGTAATACTATTTTTATCACTGTAAATCATAAATAGAATTGATTATATTTATGATTTACAGTGAATATATAGAATCAATTTTTTACAATCGTGTCTCAATGACCAGTCATCGACCGGATATTTGACAACTTTGACAATTTTTGTATGGGAAATGTGTCAAAAGTTTGACGTTACACGTCAAAAATCGATCATTGAGACACGATTGTAATAGCAGACTAGGGCCCCGCGCCTGGTCTCTGGTCCGTGAAGCAAAAACAGTAGTGAAAAAGTCGGCCGAATGCTTGGACCAGAGTACCATAGACAAAAAAAAAGGAAATTCGACCCCTAAGGGATAAAATAAGGGATGAAAGTTCGACATCTACGCAGGTGAAGCCGCGGGCGAAAGCTAGTGTTAAGCACAGGTATAAAATCCATACTTAATATTATCAATGAGAAAGTAGCTCTGTCTGTCTCTTCTTTTTTGTTTTTTTTTTTTTGGTGAGTGGGAAATCATCCAATGACTGCTCCCGTCCTGGGTGCGGCGGGAGGGCGTGTCAGACTCTTACTGACTAAAACCCACTCATGTTCCTTCGATTGCCCTTTATGTTCCAGGGTCACGGTAACTATTATAAACATTCCGCAACCCCGGCAGGCGTTGGCCCTGTTGGGCCCCTTCCTGTGCTGACTCCTTCTCTTTGAGGCGCGCGTGGAACACTAACGCGCCGGTCTGTCTCTTCTTCACGCCTAAACCACTTAACCGATTTGAATGAAATTTGGTACAGATATAGGCTGCGACTCGAGAAAGAACATAGAATAGTGTCATACCGAAAATCCTTCGGGAACGGGAACTATTATTCCCCGCGGATGTAGTCGCGGACAAGTAGTTATAAATAAATGAAGACCGCAAATATTGCTACTAAAAAAAGCCACACAGATATTTTTAGTTATTTGCATTTGAAGTTTAAATTATTAATATTTAGGCAGCCTCGACATTGAGACTAAGGCCGATATTTCCATCGTGAGTTAGATGTTTTTATACCTTCTGACTTAGGACACGTCCACACTTAGCGACCGGGTCGCCAAAAAAATCATAGCTTTTTGGGTTTTGCACACACGCGTACATGTCGCTAATCTAATGGTGCGACTTAGACTCATTTCAAAGTCAAAGTGAAAGCCAAATTGTTTATTCCATTAGGCCATGAAAGCATTAGAGCGCTTCAATTAAATTTTAAAATAGTTGATTCTAGTCGCCTATTACAGAAGGTTGTTTTATATAGAGAAGAATGGGCAAGAAACTCCATACGTACTCCTTCTGTCTTTTTGGCAAACTATTAACTTGTACGATGCAATATAATAATAACCCTTTTGAGATAACAAATTGCCTCTGACTGTAAAAAACCACAAGTCCATGTATTCCTTTAAACAACACCTAAAGAAACACATTTTAGCGGATTTAAAATCCTGAGCATGTTTTCTAGCACCTATTTTAATTTAAATTTTGTATCATTATATTTAACCGTTTTTATCAAGTATTCGCGTCACGTCGCCTAATGTATCCCAATTAGAAATAGGTAAGTTTTTCTCATTTAAGTGAATGTAATTCTTTTTGAGAAATAAAGATCTTAAACCATATAAGTCTAGAGTATTGATTGTATTGCCCAAGTAACGCAGATATTTCGCCAAATACACCGAGTCAAATCGCGCTTTAAAGACATGAAACTGGTCTTTTATCTCGCAATACATTTAAGAAAAGACCGAAGAAAATTATACAAGTACGTGATAAGACCAGCCCCCTTACCATGATGTTTAAAGTAAGATTGTTTTAGTCCTGTTGCAGGAGTGTGCAAGTGACAGCGTTAGACACGTTGTCTAGCGCCGTCTCTTTCCCACTGAAAGTAATATCAAAGTAGTACTACTATAAGGGCTTGTGGTACGCCCCTTGTCGTCCTTTACAGATTGGAATGTTGGGCCTTAAAAAAGATGGATAAAAAAGACTGCATATAACAGAGATAAAAATGTTGAGAGATGGATGTGTGGAGTGATTAGAATGGCTAAAGTGAGAAATGAGTATATTAGAAGAAGCTTAAAGCAACACGCCCATTGCAAAGGTTGTTTCGGATGGCGAACGGGAAAGAAACTCCAATCTTACTCTTTTAAAATTAATGTTTTACAATCCTTGTATACACGTGAAGACGCTGTACTTTGTAATACTATTGTGTTAGAATTATATGTATATGTACAACATAATAGTCAATAAGGAAATAAACACTATATTATGTTACACACAAACAGTGCTAGTGTGGTGACGGTCCAGTGGTTAAGATAATTACAAACAAGCGGTTTATTACCTATATATGTACAGATAAGTATCCAGGGCCGTCATATACAATTAAGGTTTTCTTGAATACTAATGAATGTATTCAAATGAAATTTAACCTAATTGAAGAACTAGTCATTTTCTACTGTAGTATAAATTTTTATTAGAAAATATCCGTGAGTTTTTGAGAAAACTTAAACTGTATCTGACGGCCCTGGATACTTATCTGCTTTGCCCACCGTACATAAGAGCGAACGCCTCTTATGTACTCAATTTGATCCTCGGTAATATAAACATAAGGTCGCCAAATGTGGCCGCTCCCTTAAAGATGCAAGAATAACGAGTAAATGTTCTGGTTTTGACTAAACCGGCCCGATGACGCGCAACCGGTAGTTTTTATTGTGCTTGTACTTTTCCTTATGAAGTGCATTTTAGGTATTTTATTTAAAAAAATCAAGGCATTTTATAGACCACTAGCTTTTGCCCGCGACTTCGTCCGCGTGGCAAAATAGTTCCCGTTTAGGGGAATTTCCGGGATGAAAACTAACCTTTGTCCTTTCTCGGGTTCCAGACTATATCTGTATCAAAATTCATTAGTAGTTTAGGCGTGAAGAAGAGACAGACAGAGAGACAGATAGACAGAGTTACTTTCGCATTTATAATATTAGTAAAGTATGGAAGTATGGATTTACATGCACTTATGAATTGTCAAAGAGTCGATCGGTTAGTCAGAAAAGTAACGCTAATTGCCTGTTACAAAACGTAGGTAGACCACAATGGAGAAGAATAAGCAAGAATCTCCACAGCCACTCTTTTAAAAAAATAATCATCATCATCATCTTCCTAGCCGTTTTCCCAAACACAATACCGGCGCGACAGCCGGCTGTCGCTTGGTCATCGAAAGGTTGAATTCGGGCGTGTTTGCTTCGGTCGTTTAGTAGCGTTAAAATTCCGTCAGCGTTACGTCCCAGACAGTACAAGGTCAAGTCCTCATCATCTCCCCAGCCTTTTCTCTACCATGTTGGGGTCGGCTTCCAGCCTAACTGGATTCAGCTGGATACCGGTGTTTTACGTGAAGCGACTGCCTATCAGACCTCCACAGCCCAGTAGATCGGCGACACGATACCTCATGGTTAGACTGGTCAGAGATTCTGGCTAACCAGTAACGACTGTCAAAGTTCTACGAATGACAACCGGGACCAACGGCTTTACGTGCTTTCCGAAGCACGGGATGTCAGTGATGTCCAAGATAAACTTTAGAAAGTACATATGAATTGAAAAAGTCACATTGGTACTTGCCCGTATTCGAACCCACAACCTCTTACATGAGAGGCGGGCGCCTTACAAAAAATAATGTTTTCATTACTGTTGGTGCTTCTATATATGTGAAAACAAAATAAACAATTTAAAAAATATATATTAAAATTAAAAAGCACCCGTTCACAAGCATTAATGCGTGGCTTCAATATATGTAGTAATATATCATTTAATAATTTTATAATTAGTATTATTATTTATTGAAATATCTTCACCCAGCCCATTGCCCAACCTTTTTTTTTTTTTGGTGAGTGGGAAATCATCCAATGACTGCTCCCGTCCTGGGTGCGGCGGGAGGTGTCAGACTTTTACTGACTAAAACCCACTCATGTTCCTTCGATTGCCCTTTATGTTCCAGGGTCACGGTAACTATTATAAACATTCCGCAACGCCCATTGCCCAACTTAATGTTCACAATAGCACGAGTAGTCTATAGAAGTTTTTTCTTGTTTACCCAAAAAGAACAAGTTTCACGTTTCATAATGTTTTCTATTCCACAAACCGTAGGCCTGATAATAGCTATAATTTTAAACTTGTTTAGTAACTCGTTTAACTACACAGTTTGTGCGATTCGTTCCGAAAATCTACTAATTGGGCACGGGAGTTTAGTGTGTTATGTTGTTATATTATAGGTAATGTGGAGAAGTACCATTCTGTGTAATGTCTTACTAATCTGCATTTTATGTAGTTTGTTGTTTTTTTATCTAGTTTCTGGAAATATTTAAACATAATATAATACGAGTTTAAATGAGCTGTTAGTTATTTATATTATGGTTTCCGCCTATAAAACTTTAAGCAATGCAAAAAATATTGAAATTATATAAACGTGGTGTTTTATATTTTTTTGTGTTCAATAAAACACGATTTTAGCCTGTTTGATTGTGGTAAGCAAAATATCGAAAAGCATTGAATATCATTATGTTTCTTTTAAAAAATTAAGGAATATTTCCTTAAAGTAAAATAATTTTTTTATCACACATTTACGTTTTAAAGTAATTTTTCTTCAGGTCACATTGAAACTTTCCACCCTGTATACCTATAAGTAAAGATGAAGAGTACATGGCAGATAACACCACGATAAGTTCAATAAAAAACAAAAAAAATCTAATTAAACCCTTTTTTTTTGATGAGTGGGAAATCATCAAATGACTGCTCCCGCCCTGGGTGCGGCGGGAGGGCGTGTCAGACTTTTACTGACGAAAACCCACTCATGTTCCTTCGGTTGCCCTTTATGTTTCAGGGTCACGGTAACTATTATAAACATTCCGCAACCCCGGAATTTAACCTTCTGTAGATAATCTGTTATGCGGTAGTAAATCGACTTTTACAAATAATTATTACTTTCCTATTGGTTTAACACGTGTCTATTATGACCTCAAAAATTCAGCACACTTTAGCCAAACTCAGCTTTTTATACATTATATCTTTCTATGACAAACAAACTGATGACGGTCCATCTGAGGCCCTAGTCACCTATTACAATCGAAGAATTAATACCAGTCATCGGCCGGATATTTGACAACTTTGACAGTTTTTGTATAGGAAATGTGTCAAAAGTTTTACGTTACACGTTAAAAATCGGTCATTGAGACACGATTGTAATAGCAGACTAGGTCCACCTGATGTGAAGTGGTCACGGCCTATAAACATGTGCAATACCAGAGATGAGCAGATGTGTTGTCATCACAGAGACAGATGATATGTCTCATGTGTCTGTAACTACACCGACACACATACCAGAACACCGGAACATAGCTGCTTTGAGGCAGAAATAGGTTTGTTCATCACAAAAACTATACTAACTACTAATAAAAGGTATACTACAATCTTGTAATAATTAAATTATTTACTTAAAATTAATTCATTGTGCAATATTCTAACTAATTAACATAATGTTTTTTTTTGATGAATCATCAATTAAAACTTGGGCGGGGCGAGAGAAAGTGTCAGTATTTTACTTACTGAACAAAAGCCACCCTTTTGTTCCTTCGGTTGCCCTTTATGTTCCAAGGCCGCGGTAACTAATAGAATTATTCCGGATTAACATTATGCTTACAATAGAGTTAAAATCATTCAACGATAAATATCCAACTTCATTAAAATTACTTGAAAAATTTATAAAAATATTGATTTGGCTCTAATGCTTTTCCCAGAATGAAGACCCAATACACAAAAATGTTCATTTTATTAACTTCAACTTTACCTTCAACGACACCCTAGCGGAGAACTTATGAAACTAAAGCATGAAAGTTCTTACTTAGCTCAATAGATGGCGTTACTTTACTCTTCATTGTTTTTGTAACCAAAACGTTGATTAAAAGGGAAGTGAAACGCATATAATAAACTAGCTTTTGCCCGCGGCTTCGCTCGCGTTAGAAAGAGACAAAAAGTAGCCTATGTTACTCTCCATACCTTCAACTATCTACGCTTAAAAAATCACGTCAATTCGTCGCTCCGTTTTGCCGTTAAGAAAGGCAAACATACAGACAGACAGACACACTTTCCCATTTATAATATTAGTATGGATACCTGGAACAACTAACACATGGCCTGATCCTAAACTAAGCAGAGCTTGTGTTATGGTAATCAGACAACTGATAAACATATTTATATAATTTATAGATACAAGAAGTTTCTCTGTGTTGAGTGTCGTGATGGCCCAGTGGATAAGGCGCCCGCCTCTCGTGTTAGAGGTTGTAGGTTCGAATCCGGGCAAGTACCAATGTGACTTTTTTAATTCAAATGTACTTTTTAAAGTTTATCTTAGACATCACTGACATCCCGTGCCTCGGAAAGCACGTAAAGCCGTTGGTCCCGGTTGTCATTCGTAGAACTTTGACAGTCGTTACTGGTTAGCCAGAAACTATGACCAAGAGGTATCCTGTCGCCCAGTTACTGGGTTGTAGAGGTCAGATAGGCAGTCGCTCCACGTAAAACACCGGTATCCAGCTGAATCTGGTTAGGCTGGCAGCCGACCCCAACACGGTTGGGAAAAAAGGCTAGGGAGATGATGAAGAAGTTCCTCTGTAGCAATAAGCTTACCTATGTAAAATCCCCAAGAAAAGAGGAAGTTCAGTTTCTCTCAAATTGGAAAATGACGTAGTCGATTTTTATATTCTCGCTCTTCATAAGAACATTCTTGGACTTCAACAAAAAAAACTGAAATGAAATTTTCGACGACTAAGCGACAGCCGGCTGTCGGGCTGATATTATCTTTCTATTGTATCTCGAATCACGTGTGTTCAAAGGATTACCGTAAATGGTCCAGCCATTCTCGGAATTTTGCGTTTAGTTCAGCACATTTAGTGATTGATTATTATTTACTAAATATGAATGATGCATGTTAAATAATCAATCAAAATCTACATATCTATAGGCATAAAACAAGATGAATGTAAAACATTTGTACATAAATAAATACTAATACAAATAATTAAAATCAACCGGTAGGTGCAGCCGATTTTAATTATTTCTCTTAAGTACTATCTCATTTTGTGAATTTCGCCCAATTATTTTTAATAAGTTCATAAATATTAAAAATTCTATTGTGCGTTGCTTATTTTTTTTTTAATTAATCTGCTCTGTAAGTATATATATATTACTAGCTTTTGCCCGCGACTTCGTCCGCGTATAATAATAGTTTCCGTTCCCGTTGGATTTCCGGAATGAAAACTATCCAATGTCCTTTCTCGGGTCCTAGATTATATCTGTACCAAATTTTATTCAAATCGGTTCAGGGGTTAGGCGGGAAGAAGAGACAGACAGACAGAGTTACTTTCGCATAATTATAATATTAGTACGGATAGTACGGATTTATTACTTTTGCGGCTACTATGTAAGAAAACGGTGTAAATACTACATGTGCAAGAGCGGTATATCTTATTACCATAGATTAGAGATACCTAATTAACAAAGAAATGACATAAGACTCCACTGTGTGACTCATTCTTATCTAGAGTTCGGAATTAGATTAAAATACATTGGTGCTGATTCTCTTGTTCACAAACTTAACTAAATTTAAGTTAGATGCATCTTTCTCTTTCCATTTCTCAAAAAAAAAGGACAGATGATACATTTTAGTTTAATCCTGTCAAATTAGACAACGCCTGAAGAAAATTGACGTCTATTTAGACGCCATGTTTTTAAATCGCGTCTAAATTATCTATGGAGTGTCTAAATTTGACAGGACTTAACTTATATTTTATCTTCTGTCCTTTTCTTAATTAAATGGAAAGAGAAAGATGCACTTAACTTTTAACGATAGTTTGTGAATAAGAAAATCGGCACCAGTGACATGTTTATTTTTTCTGAGAGAGTCGAGACGTCGGTGGTTTTAATAGGCGAGACGACGAAAAAAAAGTAATTAGTCCGTCATTGAAATTATTAAAAAATTTTGGACACGTACATATTTTTTCTTTTTTCTCGTAAACGAAAAATCACGACGATACAGTGCGTTGAAGTTGTGCGTGACGTCACGATCAGATACAATTTTTGCATTACGGTGGCGTCAAAAGCCCCCACTATGCCCCCACTCCAGAACATTGTTGCTCTTTATCTTTGTATTTTTTTATTATTTTGATGAAGCAAAAAATACGTGTCCCGTATTTTTGGCCGATCTACAAGACGGACCAAACAGAATGCCATTTTTTTTATGTTGTCATCATACCTATTCTTTTGTATGAGGGGTCTTGGATCGTACCTTGGTTTGTCATCTCCATCTCCCTAGCCTTTTTCCATCTTTGTTGGAGTCGGCTTCCAGCTTAACCGGATTCAGCTGGATACCAGTGTATTACGTGAAGCGACTACCTATCAGACCTCCACAACCGAGTAACTGAGCGACACGACCCTTGGTTAGACTGGTCAGACTTTCTGACTTCTCACTACCCGTAACGACTGAAAAGTCATACCTCGAATGAAAACGGCGACTTTAGGAAGAACCTGGAAGTACAGTCAGCAAAGTATGTAAGTATACAGGGCCGTCAGATACAGTTTAAGTTTTCTCAAAAACCCACCGATATTTTCTAATAAAAATTTGAACTAAAGTAGAAAATGACTAGTTCTTTAATTAGGTTAAATTTCATTTGATTCATTGGTTTTAAAGAAAACCTCAATTGTAGATGACGGCCCTGTATACTTATATACTTTGCTGACTGTACATACTTATATGAATTAAAAAAGTGACATTGGTACTTGCCCGGATTCGAACCCACAACCTTTTACACGAGAGGCGGGCGCATTATCCGACAGACTCGACGATTCTTATATGTGACGATTGTTAACCAATTTACAAAAAAGTTTTGAATAGATTTCAATTTAATTTATGTTAAAATATAAAAATGTTATCCATTTTTTTTTTAATAAATGCTAAAGTTTAAGTTTAAGGAATAAGAGAACATTTCCTCTCTATTGATTGATATGTATTATGTATTTATTTGTTGTATTTATTTATGTATAATTATTGTAGTTCTTTATGATTTAAGAAAGAAAATGTATTGTCTTGCACATGAGTATATCCTCCATTGCAAAATTCCTCTACCAAATTATGGTTTGCTGGAAGAAAACTCATTTATGGGTTAAGCTCGCCTTTGTACATGATTATTTTATTTGCTACCATTATGTGTTTTATTTTTCTTGTTCGTGTGCAATAAAGAATATGAATATATGAATATGAAGTTTTGTTTATCTAAGCTATTTGTTTATACAATCATATTTAAAAAAAAAACACTAGTTGTTATTAATGTAATAATGTTTGCAATAATTTATCTCCGTAGATGTGGCTACTAGTGTCAGATTTTTAACACTTTTTGCATGGAGTTTATATGTCAAATATATCTTCAGCAACCTATACCACTGATAAAAGGTAGAAAATGGCAACTAAAAGCAAAGAATCAAAGGCTTTTTAACCTCTGTTGCGGAATGTTTATAATAGTTACCGTGACCCCGGAACATAAAGGGCAACCGAAGGAACATGAGTGGGTTTTAGTCAGACACACCCTCCGGCCGCACCCAGAACGGGAGCAGTCATTTGATGATTTCCCAAACCCCAAAAAAAGGCCTTAACCTCTGCGCGAATTAAGAAATTCATAAAAAAACATTTAGCAAATTTCAACAAAAGAGAAAATTTTCTTACGCAATCCCAAGAATTTCAATTAAGTCACCCATAGGAAAAAAATCTTAAAAAACCATAACACACGCACCTCGCCAACCCATCAAAATCCAGTCCTTGCTAGCCTAGCCTTCCCCCCCGAAAAGAAAGTCCGCACAGTCGATAAAACCGAACGCACGCATTCGCGCCATTCAGTATAACCTTGAACGTCGCGGGAAAGTAGCCATATGTAAAAAAAAAAACAAAAAAATGGCGCCGAAATTTTATTTAGTTTTTCTATTTTTATTCTGTGCACAAGTACAAAGTGCGTCGATTTTAGAAGCGGGCTACGATTATTTTGTGAATTTGGGGAAGAACTTAGCGCCCAATTTGTTGTCTATGTTAGACTGTGTGGGGAAGAATGAAGCGTGGGAATGTGCTCGGGAGAAAGCGGGGAAGATGCTGGATGGATGGGATGAGGAAGTGGAGAAGGAGCGGAGAAGCTGGGAAGGTAAATTGAGTTTTAATTATTTTTTTGTTAGGAAATAGTGTTTATTATATAAATAAATAAATAAATATCCTGGGACATCTTATCTTCTTATTCTTATCTTGTTTATTATATGTTTTTATTAAATAGTGTACGTATTATTAAAGCTTTTTATAGCACCAGAAAACTCTTAAAGAAAATATAAATAATAGTTAGATAAGTTGTTTTAAGTTATATTTTTTCTGTTTTTCTGTTGTCTGGTAGGAAATAATTTCTTATTTACCGGTAAAAATATACTTACTATATTAAAATAATTAAAAATATTATTGAAGGATTCAATTACTTAAAAAAACACTTGGAACCAATTTGAAAAACGGAGAGAAGGTTTTATAAATTATAAATAAAAATATACTTACTATTTCTTAATAGCTATTCCAGCAATAAAAATAAAAACTTAAATATTATAAGCAAAAAAGGAGTTTTTTTTAGTAATATTTGTCCCCATCCAATTGCCAAATATTTATTTCACTAATAGGAAGCTAGCTATTTTTATGCTGAATAAAAAATACCAAAAAATAAGTCCCAAGCAAAAGTTAGAAAAAAACATTTATAATAAAGTAGTTTTTGAGTTAATTAAGAAAAAAATATGTGAAAAATTCAAAACTATTACTTTTAACCTTATTAACACACTTTTAAAGTTTAAAGTCTGTTATTATATCTTATATTAACTATCGCCATTCCAATTTTTTACACGAGTAACATCGTATTAAGAATTGTATTAAAGCGGTAATGACCTACAACCTACTTACTCAGTCGCTTTTTATTGAGAGCACTGTTTCGTTAGTTTAAAGACGAAAACTAACCATCTTTTTACTTATGTAAAAAACTAGCTTCTGCCCGCGGCTTCGCTCGCGTTAGAAAGAGACAAAAAGTAGCCTATGTTACTCTACATCCCTTCAACTATCTCCACTTAAAAAATCACGTCAATCCGTCGCTCCGTTTTGCCGTGAAAGAAAGACAAACAGACAGACAGACACACTTTCCCATTTATAATATTAGTATGGATTTCCCATTTATAATATTAGTATGGATAACTGTCATCCGTGGTTATAGCCGCATTATAAAAGTAAATATATGTATAAAACCTTGTTTCCGGGCTAATGTTTTTAATTTTTTTAATTATATTTAAAACTGAGGTGTAAAATAATAAAATGAATAATAATAAAAACGTTTATTCGTGTCCACACAAATAGACTACTCATTTAATTATTTATTTGAATACATATGTGTATAATCTAGATTATGTATGTTAGTTTATTACTGTAAAGTTTTAACAAAATATGTTTAGTAGTTATTGCGTGAAAGAGTAACAAACATCGATCCTTTCGCATAAAATTTACACATGTATAGCGAAGAGATTAAACTTCTTTATGTAATCTAATTTAAAAAAAAAAACTTTGATAAAGCAGCGACTTTACCAATTTTTTTTTTATAATATTTACAGTGTACCGAACCGTGCTTATTATTTTAGCCGTTATTTTTAAATAAAGCAATAATTAGTTAAGATAAAAATAATAATTTCATACGATTCAAAGTACTAAAGCGGACGAAAAATAAAAAAAAATATCGTAAACTTTAAACATGGTTTTTTTTATAAATATGTCTCTTTTACAACATACAAAAAAGATCATACCCACATTTATTTTAAATCTTCTTCAAACTGTCTTAAAGAGTAACAAATTAATTCAAGCTGTTTATATTGCCATGCCATACCCGGTCACCTGTCCGTACCATATGGGATTGGGGTCACCGGCCATATAAAAACCGAATAACTTACACCCGGGAGAAATTACAAATTCTGCATATAAAGTAGGAGAAAACCCGTCAAGTAACACTATGTCAACGTTGCTATGTTAACAAGAGATTATTTTGTCGATAAAATAGGAAGAACTGGTTAAAGCTGGAATCATTTGTAAACTAAGGATTCTTATTACTATTCTATAAATATTGATATGTGGCAAAAATTATCGTAAAATCATGTTTCGGAACATAAAAGGCAATCGAAGGAACATGAGTGGGTTTTAGTCAGTAAGAGTCTGACACGCCCTCCCGCCGCACCCAGGACGGGAGCAGTCATTGGACGATTTCCCACTCACCAAAAAAAAAATGTTTCTGATTTTTTTTTAATAGGCTACTTTACCTTTTATAAAGTCTGGGAATTTGGTCCCGGTCCCGAAAGCCTCACAAAACCCTGGATATGCACTAACTAAAATAAAAAAAATATTCAAATCGAGGCACGATTGGTGCAGAAATCGTAAAAAATATACAAAAGAAAATAAAGACAAGAAATGAAGAAAGATAAAAAGTGTTATTCTTTTTGTTTATTGCACACAAAAAGATATACAAATTGCAAAATAATATACTGATAATTGTTATTAATTATACAAAGGAAATATTATATACAAGGTGTATTTTTGGTATTGCTCAACCCGCTAGGAGATGATTCTAATCATGAAAAGAAATAACTTTTATTATGGAACCAACTCGGAAATCGCAAAAAAAAAATCAGCTGTTTCTAAGAAAAGTTCAATGCCCTCCGACCATAATGTTTGAAACAGCTGATATTTTTTTACCATTTCCGAGTTGGTTCCATAATAAAAGTTGTTTGTTATCATGGGTAGAATCATCTCCTAGCGGGTTGAGCAATACCAAAAATACACCTTGTATATAAACTCTAAATCTACAGAACCGATTTTAAATATCTTTCACCTATATAAAGCTACGTTAAGAATCACATAGACTTCCGTACTAATATTATAAATGCGAAAGTAACTCTGTCTGTCTGTCTCTTCTTCACGCCTAAACCACTCAACTGATTTGAATGAAATTTGGTACAGATATAGTCTGGGACCCGAGAAAGGACATAGGATAGTTTTCATTTCGATAATCCCCCGGGAACGGGAACTATCACTCCACGCGGACGAAGTCGCGGCCAAAAGTTAGTAGACTATATAACATCACGCTACATCCCACGGGAGTGGAGCAAAGAAGACTTAATTAACAAAACGTGGACGAAACCGTGAGGAACAGCTAGTATACAATAGCAAGCTTAACCCAGAATTGAGTTTTACTTAACTGTCAAATATAACTTTTTATTTGTAACTCAACTAAAGAAAGAAAAGGTGTGAAAATAATATACTAACGCCTAAAAAACTTGAGAAGGTAACATTTATCAAGTGTCCGTTAATTATTGCATTCTCTATGTATACACTTTCTCTGTCTACATATTTCACATTTACATAATGTGACGGATCCGTGAGTAAATAGCAAAAACCTGAATTTAATGTAAACTTGATTTTGTGTTAGTCATCATAAGCCAATCTAAGTAGGTTTTCATGGGTTATTCCATCTGTCACCCCGTTTTGTCCCCATGGGTTGGTAAAATACTGAAAATACTGAGATACTTAGTATTTAAATCAATCAAAAGTACTAGGCGCGCAGTAGCGTGAAGAGGTCAATAGAAAATGTGTTCCACACATTGCTAACTGGGGGACACATCAAACTTTTTTTTTCTATCTGTCACCCGTGGGGACAAAACGGGGTGACAGATGGAATAATCCGTTTTCATTCGCTTTGGTCGTAACCGGAATTTAATTATCCACTAGCTTCTGCCTGCGACTACGTCCACGTGGGTTAATAGCTATCGTTCCTGGGGGATTTCCGGGATGAAAACTACCCTATGTCCTTTCTCGGGTTCCAGACTATATCTGTACCAAATTTCATTCAAATCGGTTCAGTGGTTTAGGCGTGAAGAAGAGACAGACAGACAGACAGAGTTACTTTCGCATTTATAATACTAGCTTTTGCCCGCGACTTCGTCCGCGTGGAATAACAGTTCCTGTTCCCGGGGGATTTCGGGATGAAAACTATCCTATGTCCTTTCTCAGGTCCCAGACTATATCTGTACCAAATTTCATTCAAATCGGTTCAGTGGTTTAGGCGTGAAGAAGAGAC
This sequence comes from Athetis lepigone, assembly GCA_033675125.1. NCBI lineage: Eukaryota > Metazoa > Arthropoda > Insecta > Lepidoptera > Noctuidae > Athetis > Athetis lepigone. The sequence continues at coordinate 2,291,333 of CM066241.1, forward strand.
AGACAGAGTTACTTTCGCATTTATAATATTAGTACGGATCAGCAAGTCTAAGTAGGTTTTCATTCGCTTTGGTCGAAACAGTAATTTCATTATCATACTAATACTAATATCATAAATGGGAAAGTGTGTGTGTCTGTCTGTCCGTCCAGCTACTTAGGGACTTTTCTAGCTGAATTATAATAAATGTTTTAAACGTGTGATACTAAAAGAAAGGACATAGGATAGTTTTCATCCCGGAAATCCCGCGGGAACCGGCGACTTCGTCCGCGTGCTTAATAGTTCCCGTTTAAAAACTATCCTATGTCCTTTCTCGGGTCCCAGACTATACCTGTACCAAATTTCATTCAAATCGGTACAGTGGTTTTGGCGTGAAGAAGTAACAGACAGACAGACAGAGCTACTTTCGCATTTATAATATTAGTACGGATTATAAGAAACATAAAGCCAATTACAGGCCCTCACGTATATTCGTCTCATCCCTCCTCTTCTCATGCCCATCCCTTCTCTTATACTATGCCCATACCACGACAAACGTCAAGAATTTAACTAAAACGGAGATGTTTTATAACCCCGGAAGTATAATCACAAACAATTTCAACCTTTCTAGCCACAACCTTGATGTGTAAACGCGATAATTTAGCTCAAACGATTTAGTAGTGTTTAGCGCCGTACTGTGCGGTTGTCACAGTTGTGAGCGCCGCTTGTCGTTTATGAAACAATTGCAGGGCTGTGCCTTGTCTGATTGTGATAATGCTGGTTAGTTAGAAGATATATTTTTTGTTTTGTGGGAAATCATTAAATGACTTCTCCCGTCGTTCCTGTCAGACTTTTACTGACTAAAACCCACTCATGTTCCTTCGGTTCCTCTTTATGTTCCGGGGTCACGTTAACGGTCAGTTAGAAGATGGCGCCGATTCTGTATTCACAAACTTAACTTAATTTATTTTCATTGCATTATTTTTCTTTCCATTTAATTAACCTTTCGACGATCAAGCGACAGCCGGTTGTCACGCTGCTATTGTCTTTCTATTGTCTCGAATCACGTGTGTTCGAACTATACTGCCGTGCTTATGATAATCACAGTAAGTCACATTTTTGGCAGAATTGAGTTGAGTATATATTCGGAATGTCGAGATCGAGATCTACATTTCTGTATATTTGAAATTTGAAAATGTCGAATAGAACGCCAAATAAGCTTTAGCATAATTACAGTAAGACACGTTTGGCGGCAAAATTACTTATTGTAATTGCAGTATGGGCACATACGGTGGTTTTTTTCAATAAGTTAAAACCATTTCCTAGGTAATGCTGCAGTAAGTGGCACTTGCTATCATTACATTAAGTTGAAAATAAAACATTAATATACTAATCCATAACATATTTACAGTAACAGCATATTATCATATTAATGGTTAAGAGATTCACAACGTATGTATCTATTATTTTATCATAAGTACAGTAAGTGGAACTTACTGTGTATATGTGTGTAGTCAGCGAATTAACGTATAAACTAATATGCGCGGACATAATAACAGCAAGATTCATTACTGTAATTATGTTTAGGAATATTTCAATTTATGCGTAGACTTGCCTTGACCAAATAAGGTAAATGCGTTACTTACTGCAAAAATTCTAAGGCGTTTAGGGTTCGGCCGGGTAGTGCGGGGAGGGTCAAGTACGTAAATTTGCAGTCGCGGTCACCATGCAACCACAGAGTCTGCTGACGACGTGCGACAGAGACTAAATTTGGCGCCAAAATCACTTAATATAACACAATGTATGTTCTCAAAATGCGTGTCAGTGGTTGCGGCCCAGAATTTGATTACGTGAATTTTTAATGAAACGCTTTTGACTCAATCTTTATTTCTTATACACAGAGTTATAATCATTTAAATCATCAAAACAGCCCTCAAAGTGCACATAACTCAATTAAATGACTTTTTCATGAAATAGGCAATCAATCGAGTTATGTAACTAATGGCCTATAACAGTCGCAAATCATTATATATAATCTCGGGACCCAGGGACACCCGGACTTTTGGAAGGCGTACGAGGGTCGAAGCCAACACGCAGAGGCCCCTTGAGCAAAACTTTTGGTTTGAGAAATGGGACACGAACCGACGATTATCCCTATATATGCACTATGTAAGTGCGCCTAAGGACAACCCCCGGTTGGTGTAGGACTATAGCATAACATTGCAACAAAAAAAAATTGGACTATGGATTTGCTTTCTTTAGTGAATAAGGTACCAGATACCATGACTATGGCCCCTGCCTAACAAGTGGTTGCAAACACGGTAATAATGGCAGGGGGTGACTTGCACACTCAATAAATGGGCCCCCGAAAACGGCCGCTACGACATAGTGACGTAGCGACAAGGGGGGCAACATATATCGAGGTGCTTGAGGAGTGGAGATGTATTCCACGGCTATCAGCATCTTACTGGAATACTTCCTTCCTCCGAGCACGTTTGCTCTTGCGAGTCTCAACTCAAACCAGCTAATTAAGGTAAGAGTGAGGTGGGAGCCTTGTTCCTCGTCGTTGCTCACTCTAAGCCGGTCAATGAAGGCAAGCCATATTATTAAGACTTCCAAAAGAAAACTGCCTTTTTTTAAACAATGTGTTATTCCTTGTTTTTTTTTTTTTTTGTATGAAGCAAAAGTTTTAATAAATTCGTGTTTGTAGACACGAGCTGTGTAATTTTACATTAACTATGATTTAATAATAAGTCTTTTGTTTCATTTATGTACTAAAATTATTGAGGAAAGTAATTAATGTTGGCTTTGGGGCTTTATGGCTGATGCTATAATTTTACATATTACTCCAAGCTATAATTACAGTAAGTGATTAAGATATATTAGGCAAATTGTGTATTTTTTGTTATTCTATTTAAACTTTACCTCGTTTTGTAATCATTGTTGCAGTAAGTACTTTAAAGTAAAGATTGTTACAGTAAGTCGCACACTTACTGTACCAATACTAAAAAAAAACATTATTTTTTAATTGTTCATTCCTTAACATAAATATTTTTTCACATTTTACAATTAAAAATAATATCAATAAATAAAAATAAAAATATACGAATTGTTAAGCAATCCTATGTTTATCTTAAACATTTGAGAAAACTTAAGTTTCATTTATATTTTAGGTGAAACGTCAAAAATAAAAATAAAAACTTTATCCGCCTTTTTCTCAAAAGTGTCTCCAAGGCACTTACTGTATATATCACAAGCACGGCAGTATAGAAAATAGTAAATAGTTTAGTCCTGTCAAATAAAGACACTTCATAGATAAGAAGAATGGTGCTTGTTTACAAACTTAACTAAATCTAAGTTCAGTGATTAAGAAAAGGACAGGAGATAAAATATTAGTTTAGTCCTGTCAAATTAAGACACGCCATTGATAATTTAGAGACGCGTATAAAAACATGGCCGCTATAAATACGTCGATTTACTTCAAGCGCTGACTAATTTAACAGGGCTAAACTAATATGTATCTTTTGTCCTTTTCGTAATAAAATGAAAAGAGAAAGACGCACACGCAACTAAAGTGTGTGTGTTTGTTTGTTTGTCCGTCATTTACAACAAAACTAAACGACGAATTGACGTGAATTTTTAAATGGAGATAGTTAAAGAGATGGACAGTGACATAGGCTACTTTTTTTTCTCATTCTAACGCGAGAAAAGCCGCAAAGGCTAGTAATATATAATAATATGTTGAGTTGAAAACCAGCAGACAACTGTAGTAGCATTTTTACTGAACTGCCACCCTAGAGAAGTGGCATTGTAGAATAGATAGCGAAAACGAATAGATTGACAAATGTATGGAGATGTCAAATTGTTTAGCGAAAGCTTATGTCAATTCCATACATTTGACAATCTATTCGTTTTCTATTCTACAATGCCACTTGTCTAGACCCTCTGTATTTATTTGGCGCAGCTTCTACATAGTATAAAACAAAATCATATTCCGCTGACTGTCCCTATTCATGATTAGATCTTTAAAACTAAGCAACGGATTTTGATTCAGTTTTTTTAACCGACTTCAAAAATCCTCCTTTTTTGAGGTTCTCAATTCGTCTGTACGTTTTTTTTGTATGTTTGTTACGCGATATCTCCGTCAATTGTAAACGGATTTTGATGGTTCTTTTTTTGTTTGATAAGTCATGATTCAGGGGTAGTCCCATATAAATTTTGTGGCGATCGGTTCAGTGCTTCTCGAAAAATTCACCAAGAACAAAAAAAATGACGAAATATTCATAGACGATGTGTGCTTTTTCTTCAAGTTTCTATTTTCGTTTTATAAGATTGTAAGTAGTTTTATTTTGAAAATAAATTACTTTGAAAGATACTATACACAGTCAAACATTAGGAGTCGACACTAAAAAGTAATAAATAAAAAACTTTTTTCAAAAAAATAATATAAAAATAACGGAAGTCGGTGGCTTCTCTTCTGCTATTCAATTTGTGTTGCCACCGACTTCCGAAATTTTAGTTATTTTTGGGTTTTTAGTTTTTGAAGGCAGTTATTATTTTTTTGAAAAAAGTTATTTAATAGATAGATTTATTCAAGAGCAATGTTTATACGTATAAAACGTGCATATTATAGTGTAGAAAAGATAGTTATTTTCAAAGATTTGTTCTTCTTGTGCGAAGATCGTTTGTGTCCCTTTTATTAACTTCACTGCCCGTGTCTTACTTTCATTTTTATTTGAGACGCTGTGTAGTTTTGTTTCGGTTTGAAGAACACTTTTGAGTGTCGGAGTAATTATAGCTATTTGAATAATTATAATGTAACTACCGCGTCGACGGCGCGTTAGTGTTCCACGCGCGCCTCAAAGAGAAGAAGTCAGCACAGGAAGGGGCCCAACAGGGCCACGCCTGCCGGGGTTGCGGAATGTTTATAATAGTTACCGTGACCCTGGAACATAAAGGGCAATCGAAGGAACATGAGTGGGTTTTAGTCAGTAAAAGTCTGACACGCCCTCTCACCGCACCCAGGACGGGAGCAGTCATTTGATGATTTCCCACTCCCCAAAAAAAATAAAAAAATATAATGTAACTGAACACGCGGTGATTATACTAGCTTCAAACTCAAAATAGTAATTCTGTTTGTCAGAAAGTTGAAGACATTAATTTGGTCGTTCTAAAACTGTAGGTTTCTGTAGATGAGAACGAGCAAAACGTTTTATGAACAATCTTTTAAAATGTATAAAAATAGTTTTATTTAAAACTAGCTGTCCCCTGCGGTTTCATCCGCATTTTTCGTTACTACTCCGCTCCCGTGGGTCGTAGCGTGATGGTATATAGCCTATAGCATTCCTCAATAAATGGGCTATCTAACACTGAAAGAATTTTTCATATCGGACCAGTAGTTCCAGAGATTACCCCCTACATACAAACTTACAAACCTACAAACTAACAAACTTACAAATTTTACCTCTTTATAATATTAGTATAGATAGTATAGATAATTACATCTTGAAAAACTAAAAACAGAAAATAAACTTAAATTCGAAAGTCGATGGTCGGCGGTTTATTTTTAGGATTTCGTACCCTCCAAGGTCAAAACGGAACCCTAATAAGATCACTTTGTTGTCCGTCCGTCCGTCTGTCAAGACCCGTTTTCTCAAAAAGTTGTCGAGATATCAAGCTGAAATTAATATCATATACTCAGGTCTGCTATCTCTCAAAGCAGTGAAAAAATCAAATTTCTAAATCAAAGCAATAAAAAGATACGGCTGTTAATGTTCCGCTTACAAAGTTCCGGAGTAGGGGCTTGTGACGTCACTGTTTAGTGAAAATTGTACCTCGGAGTGACTTCACGCGAAACTTCAACGCACTTTATCGGCGTCATTTTTCCTTTACTAGCAAAAAGAAAGAATACGTGTCCAAACTTTTTTTTAGGGGACTGGGAAATCATGAAATGACTGCTCCCGACCTGGGTGCGGCGGGAGGGCGTGTCAGACTCTTACTGACTAAAACCCACTCATGTTCCTTCGATTGCCCTTTATGTTCCGGGGTCACGGTAACTATTATAAACATTCCGCAACCCCGGCAGTTGATAATGTAACTGACGGATTAATTACTTTTTTTGTCGTCTCGCCTATTACTTTGAGTTTATCCATATTATTTATTTCAAGCCTACATTTTTGCTAACCCTAGCTCAATAGCTACCTAACAGTAATATTGTAACCACAAGCACATGGCATCAGTTACAAGCTTTCGTGTCAACGCAAACCGGCTCCGAACCCACTGCCTTTACAGTCGAGATGCGATGCTACTTAGCGATCTATTGATCTCTCTTTTTACCCGACTGCCGTAAGGAGGGATGTTTTACGAGCGTATGTACGTATGTCTCATTGTATGGCGCGTTCTACAGCCTAAACCGCACTGGGATTACATATCTTGCAGAAGCCGAGCGATCGCGATAATTTCGCAATATAAACGTCAATTCGCGATAATTTAGCAATATAAACGTCAATTCAAAATACGTCATGTCAAATAACAATCTAGCGATAGTGCTGATTTATAAATTACTAGCTGTTCCTCGCGGTTTCACCCACGTTACATTAGGTTTTTGGTTACTGCTTCGCTCCCGTGGGACATAGCGTGATATTATATAACCTACTAGCTTCTGCCCGCGGCTTCACTCGCGTTAGAAAGAGACAAAAAGTAGCCTATGTTACTCCCCATCCCTTCAACTATCTCCACTTAAAAAATCACGTCAATTCGTCGCTCCGTTTTGCCGTGAAAGAAAGACAAACATACAGACAGACACACTTTCCCATTTATAATATTAGTATGGATTTATTGAATTCGTCTTAGTTGTGGGCGAGACATATAGGATAATCAAATAATCAAAAATCCCAACTGCTATTTCGAAAAAAACCGATATTGCAGTTGGGTTTTTTGTTTTTTTTTTTTCATATTCAAGGACACAATGCTCACATACTAGGTGAAAAATATATCAACTGTTTCATTTATTCTGGTCGGAGCATTGAACTTTTGTTAGAAACAGCTGATATTTTTTTCGCTATTTCAGAGTTGGTTCCATAATAAAAGTTGTTTGTTTTCATGGGTAAAATCATCTCCTAGCGGGTTGTGCAAGACCAAAAATACACCGAGTCCGTACTAATATTATAAATGGGAAAGTGTGTCTGTCTGTATGTTTGTCTTTCTTTCACGGCAAAACGGAGCGACGAATTGACGTGATTTTTTAAGTGGAGATAGTTGAAGGGATAGAGAGTAACGTAGGATACTTTTTGTCTCTTTCTAACGCGAGCGAAGCCGCGGGCAGAAGCTAGTATACTATAAAAATACACCTAGTATAAATAATAAAATGTAAACTGCTCAGTCTTTCTGACTCTTGACAACCGGGACCAATGGTTTTACGTACTTTCCGAGGCACGGTGAATAATTACATACGCGCCGGTCACGTTGAACTTTTGAACTTTTACTGAATAAAACAATAAATAATTAAAATTGTGGACTGTATTGGTTGAACTACATTTTGCGACATAAAAAACAATTGAACTTGACAGAACATGAAAAAAGTATACAACCTTTTTCACTGCTCGGTGAGCGGTTTACATTGGACCTGCATGGTCCTGAACATACCGCCCACCAAGGACATCACTGAAGGAATGTCCTTCTTAAACAATATTTTTGATCTGACATAAATTTGATCTCAGGTTAGGTTACAAGCCAAAGAAAGAAATTGTACTAATGTAAAAACTTAACATCTAACATAATAAAACAATAACAAGTGTAAATCTAAAACTAACTTATTTGGCTAATATAATATATTGAAACTTTAACAACACTGTGCAACACAAACACCCAGTTAGGGGAAAATGAACAACATCTATCTTAAAAAATTTAAAACATATTTATTGATCTGCAACTGGTAACAAACAGTTTATGTTGGCCTCTTAACATTAGTGCCTTGCATTAATTTTATGTGAACTGTTACTTTCTGGATCCGTTGCACCGGATAGGACCCAACCTAATCTAGTGCTTTGTGCTACAAGTTTACCGGATGGGCTCTTAATTAAACCTTCCTGAATAATGTAGCTATATACATCAGCACTCAACAAAATATCAATTTTATTGGGTGTGTTGAACTCTGGATCTGCTAAACACAAATTTTTGACCTCTAACCAGTCGAAAGCATCCGTACATAAGCTTTTTTCTGGTAAATAAGAAGTGATCTTGCTTAATACATAAGCATTAAAAGAAAATTTAAAACTCGAATCGACGAGAGACTTTATCGTTATTTGTACCATGTACTTTATCATGGTTGATCTATTGTCTCCTAATCCTAAAGCAAAACCTTGAATAGGAATCTTTTTCAGATTAAGAGATTGAACTGCTGCTTCTGTGATGAAGCAAGCTTGTGAACCTTGATCGAGTAAGGCTCGAACTGTTTGGTATCCACCCGTCTCTGACTCAGCTTTTAGTAGCGCAGTGGCTAATAAAACTTGTCCAGGTTTGGGTACCTTCTCTGTTGACAAGCAAGCAACTATCTGCTTAGCGCTTGTCAGAGGACTGGCACGATCAGCAGGCGGGTTTGGTTTAGGGCCTTCATTAGTGAACTCACTGTTTAAATGTAAGAGAGAATGATGGCGCTTTTGACACAATTTACAATTGGTGTCCTTGTTACAGGTCATAACCGTGTGATTACTGCCTAAACAGTTGAAACATATTTTGTTATCGCGAACGAACTCACGCCTAGCTTGAATAGGTTGTTTTGCGAACCTTTTACAAAAACAAAGTTTGTGAAATTCAGAACAGCATTCGCATTTCATGCGTGATATGTTCGTGGCAAGCATCGACTTAGGTGTGTGATGGTTTGAGCTGTTATTGACCTGGTGAACTAAACTCTTTTTTGGTTCTATGCACTCTAATGCGCGGAAACGTTGCTCTAAAAATATTTGAAATTGTTCAATGGAAGGAAAATCATTCGAACTACTACTGCTCACGCTTATTTCCCATTGCTTACGCGTCTCAACATCGAGTTTAAATGTTACGATGTGTATAATGATTACATCCCATGTACTTACATTTATGCCTAAATTCGACAACGCCTTCAAACAATCAGTTGTTGTGTCTAAAAGTTCTTTTAATGAAGAGGACGACTCAATATGCATACGTTTTATGCCAAACAATCTTTTTAAAATGCAATGGGCAAGATATCTTTTGTTGCTATACCTCTTATCTAACAAATCCCAGCATTGAGTATAATTCGCATCAGTTATTGGTGTGTTACGTATCAATTGATCAGCTTCACCCGAAATATGACTTTTTAAATAATGAAGTTTTTGTACATTATCTAGTGAAGTATTTTTATGAACTAAAGATACAAAAAGATCTCTAAAAGTTGTCCATTCTTCATATTTTCCAGAGAATATTGGAATTGTGATCTTGGGTAATTTTACAAATGCACTTGCTGACTTGAATGAACTGTTAGAAGAACCATCACTTAGTTGCTGTACTGGTTCAATTGGACTAATTTTATTAAGTGTTGTTTTTAATAAGCTTTTGTACGTTATGTAAGTGTCCTCGGTTGCATCATAAATGTCAACCACTTTTTGACCTATATCATCAAATTTAAAGTTTTCATATATTTTTGTATTGGTTTCTTGAAAAGAATCCCAATCCTTCTCTAACAATTCCTGTTTAGTTTCGATGTATTCTATCGTTATTCTTTCTTTGAGGCTCTTTTTGAAATTTACTAACCCTTTATGAATACAAGTTTGTTTACCTTTTAATACATTAATTAATCCCTCCATTTTTAAGAAATGCTAACAGTGAAATATACAAATAGAAACTAAACTAACGGCTAATAAATTACAAACTTTAAAAATATTTGAAACAAAACTAAAGCCTTGTGGTATTTTTTGACTATTATAAGATCTTAACTAAAATGTACACATTATAACACAAATGAATTATTCAAAAACTTTCTCAGTTAAACTTCTAAAATAATTGTACTCACTATTTACACTTTACACACACACGACTGAACACGTTGATCGTGGCGCGCCCTGGTGGCGGCACGTTGAACTGATGTGACGACGATGTCACGATGAACTGCGGGGTGAACTGGTGTGGCAACAGTAATCTGATGACACGATGAACTTTGGTGGCTACTTTCCTGCCGCTTCTTCGGAGCCCGTCAACACACTGGACGGGGCTATCTTTGCCAACGCGGAGGACCGAATACCCTTGCTGCAGCGCTCCACTGCGAGTAGACGGGCAAAACGGACCGGGTTGCACGCGAACTCTAAAAACGGTTATATATCCGATTCGTAGGACCAATGAATAATTACATACGCGCCGGTCACGTTGAACTTTTGAACTTTTACTGAATAAAACAATAAATAATTAAAATTGTGGACTGTATTGGTTGAACTACATTTTGCGACATAAAAAACAATTGAACTTGACAGAACATGAAAAAAGTATACAACCTTTTTCACTGCTCGGTGAGCGGTTTACATTGGACCTGCATGGTCCTGAACACACGGGATGTCAGTGATGTCCAAGATAAACTTTAGAAAGTAATAAGAATTGAAAAAGTCACATTGGCATAATAATACCAGCCTATTACTGTCCCACTGCAGGGCAAAGGTCTCTTCTCATACAGAGAAGGCACGAGCATTGATCACCACGCGCTCTCAAGGCGGATTGGAGATTTCAGACTTGTATTCACTACAAGTCCAGGTTTCCTTACGATGTTTTCCTTCACCGATGTCTGTGACGTCTAAGATAATCTTTAGAAAGTACATATGAATTGAAAAAGTCACATTGGTACTTGCCCGGATTGGAACCCACAACCTCTTACAAAATAACCTCTTGCTAAATACATAATAATTGTATTAATCAAATCTGCTGCAATATTAAATGTGCATGTATTAAGACTGATAAGGCCAGGTGAATGAAAATTGCAATGCTTGTAAAAGGCCGCTAAGTCATAAGTACTAACAGATAATAACACCAACTGTACACTTAGTCCGCAATAAATGCTTTGACTTTGACTTTAATATGAATTGAAAAACTCACAGTTCCTTGTCTCGAATTAATTCACTTAAAGAAACTACGTTCATCAACCAGATTTCGTGACTAAAGTTATCAAATGCCATGTTTGTATAACTTTCTATAATTGTATAATTACAAAGATATAAATTTAATTCCCTGCACACCCAATTATGGTGTAATTATAATCATTTGATATAAGGGTTTCACTCTGCTAACCATCTTAATTTGTATAAAAACGTCTAGTAATTAATATCGAGATTTTGATCTCTTAAAAATTGTTGTTATGACATTACAACCGCCGGCATTTATCAAAACCTGCCAAGTAGAAGTCAGGCAAAGGATTTTGTTATGTAGTTTTGTGTAAAAGAAAGAATAACCAACACACATACACTCATTCAATCTTTCAAGCTTATACATCTACTAGCGACCCGCCCCAGCATCGCACGGGTGTTAAATCTTTAAAAATCCTGGCTTTTCTCTACCATATAATCCATGCTTATTATAAGCATGGATTATATATCAAAACATTCCTCTTGAATCGTTCTTTCTATTAAAAAAACCGCATCAAAATCCGTTGCGTAGTTTTAAACATTTAAGCATGTACAGGGACGGACAACGACAGCGACTTTGTTTTATACTATGTAATGATAAGAAAGACAAGCTATCTCCCTCGGTTTAACCTGCATAGTTGCCTTTCCATGGAATTTAGGAATAAAAACTATTATCCTACGACCTTTCTCAGCCTTTTTTTAATGGGACAATCCCACCACACTATTCCCAACCACTGCAACTCCTGAAAGCCAGAATCAACAGCGGAGTCCGCCAGAAAACCGCCGAGCAATGAAGCTCGACGAGTCCCGGAGAAACGATTCAAGTGGCTTGGATCCCGCAACGAAATTAATCCGAAAAATATGTTTTTTCCACTTCCCTCCATAACAAGCAGGAGACAGAACAGAACTAGGCCGATAGGCACAAAGGGGCGATTACAACTGGGAGAAGCCCAGATTGCCTAGCACCACGGAATAGGATGTGTTAAAAATTAATGGGTCCTAAAATGTGAGCTTGCCTTTCTCAGCCTATGCTCTATCTCTGTACCAAATTTTATTTCAATGCGTCATAGTTTTGCTGTCAAGGCGCATGTCCTCAAATATGATAGTTATTATCCAGAAAATTTCTACGGAAACTAAAGCAACGGAAATAAAACCGCAGAAAATGGTTAGTATATTATTAACTAAGCCCCCTCCTCTGTCGCTTCCTGATTACTGAGGATCGGGACTCCTTTGAAAAAACTTATTAACAGTTTCTCTCCATCGGCTTCTGTCCGAGCCATCGTTGAGGGCCGTGCTGACAGATATCTCAAGGCTTGTTGATATCTGATCAGCCCAACGTTTGGGGCTTCGTCCACGAGGCCTTTTGCCTTCCACCTTTCCTGTGACCATCAGGCGTTCGAGGTTGTCGGGGCTTCTACGAGCTATATGGTTGAAAAATTGGATCACTCGATACAGACACGTCGCAGAGAGCCTTTGGGACCGAGTAAGATTTAGCTTTCGTGCGACGTGCTGTCCAAGGTATTCGTAGTAGACGGCGCCAACACCACATCTTAAATGCATCTATTCGCTGCCTATCCATGGCCTTCAAGGTCCAGCTTTCAGCGCCGTAAAGAAAAATGGAAAAGACCAGAGTACGAACGATAGACACTTTTGTACGCTATGTGATGTTCCGGTCTTTCCAAATTTTCTTGAGTTGGGTCATTGCAGTCTTAGCCATTCCTATGCGTCGCCGAATTTCTGGTTCGCAGCTTCCTTTGTTGTTAATAGCTGACCCTAAGTAGACGAACTGATCGACCCGCTCGTATCGGTCTAGGCAATTAGAACGTGAGGTGACTGCAAAGCGGTCGACTATCATCACTTTAGTTTTACTGCAGTTAATGTGTAGACTCTTGGCTTGCTGTTTCAAGACGGTCCAGCAGTGCCGCCATCTCCTCTTCTGAACTTGCAATTGCAAGTAGTGTGGTATCATCATCACTAAGCCAATTAAGTAATATTTACAGTTATCTATAAATCTCTCTTAATACAGAAAGCAGGTACTAGGTCAAAATACCGGATCTACCGGTCTTCATTACGTTACAAGATCTGTGGTGCGGACTAAATTTCTGATTACTCGTTTAACCACAGATTAATAAATAGTTACGTTTAACTCAATAAATTGCGTTTAAACACATACCATTAACTTATAGTACAAGGAATGTAATGCTTTTTTTTGTGCATGGGAAATCATCAAATGACTTCTTCCATCCTGGGCGTGAGGGAGTGTCAGACGTTTACTGACTAAAACCCACCCTTCGGTTGTCCTTTATGTTCCGGGGCCGCGGTAACTATTAGAACTATTCCGCAATCCCGTAAGCAATGTTATGCTAGAATAAGATGGTGTTAATCCCCTTGTGCATAAACTAAACAATTCTCTTTCCATTTCATTAAGAAAAGGACAGAAGACAAAATATATTTTTTTTTGGTGAGTGGGAAATCATCCAATGACTGCTCCCGTCCTGGGTGCGGCGGGAGGGCGTGTCAGACTCTTACTGACTAAAACCCACTCATGTTCCTTCGATTGCTCTTTATGTTCCAGGGTCACGGTAACCACTATAAACATTCCGCAACCCCAGAAGACAAAATATTAGTTTAGTCTTTTCAAATTAGTCAGCATCTAACGTAAATCTACGCATTTTTGTGGCCATGTTTTAATCACGTCTAAATTGTCTATAGTCTATACTTAATATTATAAAGAGGAAAACCTTGTTTGTCTGAGTAATGAACAGGCTCAAAAACTACCGGACCGATTTAAAAAAAAATCTTATACCATTCGAAAGCTACATTATCCCTTAGTAACATAGGCTACATAATATCACGCTATGTCCCACGGGAGCGAGGCAGTAACTAAAACCTAACGTAACGCTGGTAAAACAGTGGGGAACAGCTAGTCCATACTAATATTATAAATGGGAAAGTGTGTCTGTCTGTCTGTCTGTATGTTAGTCTTTCTTTCACGGCAAAACGGAGCGACGAATTGACGTGATTTTTTAAGTGGAGATAGTTGAAGGGATGGAGAGTAACATAGGCTACTTTTTGTCTCTTTCGAACGCGAGCGAAGCCGCGGGCAAAAGCTAGTTTATTATAATTTGACAAGTCTAAATCAATATTTGGTTTGCAGTCCATTTCTTAGTGAAATAGTGAGAATAAGATACATAGAACTTAAATATGGCCTATGTAGAAACAGGTTTATCTAAACCAACAATTATTTAATTGAATGAATGCGTGTTCTGACCAAGTTAGTTCAAAATTAAGTTTAACTTTCTCGGTTGAAAAAAACCGTTTTTGAACCGAAGATTAATCTCGAATTACAGGCCTACTTTTACTTTTTAGGGATCTGTACCCAAAACGGCAACCAATACTAAGAGTCCACTGTCTGTCTGTCTGTAAGCCGACTGTATCACATAACCGTGACAACTAGACTGTTGAAATTTTCCTAGGTGTTGTATTTCTGTTGCCGCTATAACAACAAATAAAATAGAAAAAAATTAATATTCAGGTTGGGCTCTACAACAAACGTTATTATTTTGCCGATTTTTTGTTTGATAAACAGAAAGATGCTTGAAATATGAATTCACGACACCGGAACCGATGAAACTAAAAAAGCGTAAGGTTAAAATAAACATAATATTTAGGGCTAGCTCACATAAGGCCATCTTATCCTTAACTAATAGTGTCTAATCCGTACTAATATTATAAATGCGAAAGTAACTCTGTCTGTCTGTCTCTTCTTCACGCCTAAACCACTGAAACGATTTGAATGAAATTTGGTACAGATATAGTCAAAGGACATAGTATAGTTTTCATCCCGGAAGTCCCCCGGGAACGGGAACTCTTATTCCACGCGGACGAAGTCGCGGGCAAAAGCTAGTGTTGTATAAATAATGGTACTGAACCTTTCGTGCGCGAATCCAACTCGAGCCTAGCATGTTTTTGAAATATCTTTAGAAATTTCACTTTTTATAATAGTTACATGTTATGTCAGTTTTTTCGATAACTTTTGTTATGTTTATAAATCGTTGTGTTATAAAAAATATGGTTTTTGACTTTCGTTTTCTTCGGCTTTTCCGCTTAAAACTTTCACAAATGTCATAAAATTTATGTTTTGAAATAATAATATATCAAATTGAATTGACTTTTAAGCATTTTGTAACTCATTTTGATTTAGTATCTTCTAGATTATTTCGAAATTTATAATTATTGAGTACGTTAATTTGCTTTTTAATTTGAATTTAAAATGCTGGCTGAACAACTCTAGCCACGCTAATATTATAAATGGGAAATGTGTGTGTGTGTGTGTGTGTCTGTCTGTCTATTTGTTCGTCTTTCACCGCAGATTTTTTAAGTGGAGATAGTTGAAGGAATGGAGAGTGACATAGGCTACTTTTTGTCTCTTTCTGCGCGAAGCTGCGGGCAAAAGCTAGTATATTATACACATACAACTTTAACTAAAATCCGTTTTAAATAAAATCCATACTAATATTATAAATACGAAAGTAACTCTATCTATCGGTCTGTCCGATTTAAATGAATTTTGGTACAGATATAGTCTGGAACCCGAGAAAGTTAGTAGGTACCCGATAGCTCTCATCCTGGAAATCCCCCGGGAACGGGAATATTCTACGCAGACGAAGTCGCGGGTAAAAGCTAGTCTTTTTACATTTAGAAACTCAAACAAATGTAGAGAATATAAAATCACTAATAAACAATTTACACGAAGAACAAATAAACATAAACTTATACAATTTCATTCTTTATTAAACTCCCACGGTGTTAGCGAAAGCTGAAATGATGAAGACGTAATTTTAATAAGAAATAGTGGAATTTTCTCAGACGATACAATAAGGCTACGACTTTCGATAAATTCTTGATGATTTTCAACGGTTAATCAAAATATCTTCTCATGACTTTATGGGTTTGTCATGGCATGTTAATTTTGCAATGGTTACACATATTAGATTATTTTTGGAGTTATTTTGGTCACACGGCGGGTTGTCAACGAATGGCGGTTTTACTTTCTTTTGTAGAGCTTCTGTTTTGTTTTGTTGTCTCTAACAATGAAATCCATATCCATACTAATATTAGGTGTATAATTAAGAAAAAAAAACACAAAAATAGGACTCACAAAATGAACCGATTAAGTATTACAAGTAAGAAAAGCGTTAAGTTTTGACATATTTTCTTCAATTCTTTCAAATAGACTATCCATACTAATATTATAAATGGCAAAGTGTGTCTGTCTGTCTGTATGTTTCTCTTTCTTTCACGGCAAAACGGAGCGAAGAATTGACGTGATTTTTTAAGTGGAGATAGTTAAAGGGATGGAGAGTAACATAGGCTACTTTTTGTCTCTTTCTAACGCGAGCGAAGCCGCGGGCAAAGGCTAGTAAAAAATAAAATAACAATTTGCATGCTAAATCAAGGCATAGTTACGTGCATCTGTTGCGAAAAAGAAAAACGAATAAAAATAGCATAAATTATTACCATTTAAGTTCTCACATTTTTTTTTTACATGGGCCAATTTCTTCTTTATTACCCCAAAATCCCGTGAAACAGAAAAAAAATCAATCTTTACTACAGCAGTTTTTTTTTTTAAATAACATTAAAGTCGGCAAGTTATTCGTCAATCAGTTTTATTTTTCATAGTCTATTTGAAAGAGTTGCAGAAAAAAATGTCAAACTTCAACGCTTTTCTTACTTGTAATACTTAATCGGTTAATTTTGTGTGTCCTTTTATTGTTTTTTTTTAATTATACACCTAATATAGTTGGGCTGCATAATATACAATGTCTAAATCATTAAGTCCGCCCATGTGCATGAAAAACTAAATAAATAAATAAAATTTCATTTATAATCTTGTTTTTCAAAATTCCCATTATAACATATCTCATCTAAATTATCTACTATTATAATCGAATTAAATAAATAAATAAATATCCTGGGACAACTCACACACGGCCATCTGATCCCAAACTTGCTTCGCTCGCGTTAAAAAGAGACAAAAAGTAGCCTATGTTACTCTCCATCCCTTCAACTATCTGCGCTTAAAAAATCACGTCAATTCGTCGCTTCGTTTTGCCGTAAAAGACGGACAAACAGACAGACACACACACCCTTTCCCATTTATAATATTAGTATGGATACTAATATTAATAATATAATGTGTCTGTCTGTCTGTTTGTCTTTCTTAAACGGCAAAACGGAGCGATGAATTGACGTGATTTTTTAAGTGGAGATAGTTGAAGGGATGGAGAGTAACATAGGCTACTTTTTGTCTCTTTCTAACGCGAGCGAAGCCGCGGGCAAAAGCTAGTGGGTTATAATTTATACTGTTTCTAATGTTTTGGTTGCTTTAGTCAACCTTACCTGTACAATTTAGTGAAATAATTATTTTTCTTTCTTTCTTTAACTAACTATATATTTTTTTCTTTTCAGAGGAAGCAGATGCGGAGATTAGGACCTCAGGGCGTTTCTTAGAGGAGATGCCGTCTAAGCTGGGTCGAGAGATCACTGACTCTTTGGGGTCCTTGACTGAGGTCTTAGAGCGAGGGATGGCGAGGTAAATAAATAATATTTTCTTAGACGGGCCTGTTGGTCTAGTAGTTAGTGACCCTGACAACTAAGCCGTAGGTCGAGGGTTCGATTCCCACCCAGGACAAACTTTAGACTTAACTAATATTTTATCTTCTGTCCTTTTCTTTAAGAAATGGAAAGAGAAAGATGCATTTAACTAAAATTTAGTTAAGTTTGTGAACAAGAGAATTAGCACCAATATCTCTCTAACTTTATGTGTTTGTAATGATAGACCATGATTTTAAGCAGACAAGTCGTGATATGAAACTAACAATATAAATACCATTGTCAAAGATTTCACTTTTGTATTTTACCTATCGTAAACTTTCGTAATGAAATGTAATACAATAAAATACGAGAAATAATATGTTTTCTTGTCAGTGAAATTATCTTGCGGTTGTTATAAACGCTTAGCTGTCCAAACTCTCTAAAATATAAAGTCTCTACTAATGTGGCGAAAATTACGAGAAAATTAAACAAGTAATAATTATTTATTATTAAATATTACTTTTTGTCTTAGAAATCATAGTATAAGTAGATACTCTTACAAGCAAAAAGAAATATCACTAAAGGACAAGTTCGCCAAAATAATCCTTCAAACACACGCGATTTGAGACACAATAGAAAGACAATAGCAGCCCGACAGCCGGCTGTCGCTTGGTCGTTGAAAGGTTAAATCTCTATCTATACATAAAATAATGGTAAACTGACTGATTGATTGAATGTTGATATATCAACGCACAGCCCAAACTGCTGGTCCTAGAGACATGAAACTTGGAGGGTGTATTCTTTGTGAGGATGGATAGATGGAAGTGGTTAAGTACCTACAACCACTAAAGGTCATAGCTCATTACAGCCACCCGGCAGCCACTCCGCACCGACTCGCCTTATAACCGAGGCGATCCGGTGCGCTACGGAGTTCATATAGTGAGCGCATGCCCATACAAGTCCATTATAAAGAATACTAGCCGCAGGAAGCGAGTCGGTGCGGAGTGGCTGCCGGGTGGCTGTAATGAGCTATGACCTTAAGAAAGTATTTTTGCAATATTGAACCATAAAAGAGTGTGTTTTTCATTCACCGATGTCTGTGATGTCCAAGTTTAACTTTAAAAAGGGCATAAGAATTGAAAAAATCACATTGTCCGGATGCGGACTTGATAACTACTATAGACACTTATATGTATAGTTTATAAATACAGACATATTATAGATAAATTACACCCAGACACAGAACAAACAATCACGCTCGATCACACAAAATTTATCCTGGATGGGAATCTAACTCACGACCTCCGGCTTAGCAGTCTGGGTCTCTAACCACGGGGCGGGCGGCTTACCCATTTGGCCTAGACATTGAGATAAAGATACACTAATAAATAAATTAAAAGTGTCTGTTCAACGTCAAAAGAATAGCTTTTTACTCGTTTATACAGTATTACATAAAGAAAAACTATTTTTAAATGTTTGTGTGTATTTTGATTCGTTCCGGCTAATCGCCGTAACTGCAGTATCGATTTTGACTTTCACTGGTGGATAACTCGTGTTATAACTATTATAAGGCTTATATAAAACGATTAATAGAATAGTTATGTAAGCAGATAAGTTATAAAGCTCGATAATATTTTGTAGATACGATTTCAATCAATTTTCTGACTGGCTTTTTTTGAATGGGAAATCATAAAATGACTTCTTCTGCCCTGGGTGGGGCGCGAGGGAGTGTAAGACTTTTACTGATTACAAAACCCCCCCATGTTCCTTCGGTTGCCCTTTATGTTCCGGGGCCGCGGTAACTATTAGAATTATTCCGCAACCCCGGCAGGCTGGCCCTAGAGGGCCCCTTCACGTGCTGACTGCTCTTTGAGGGGCGCGTGAAACAAAGACATCTTAACAATTCAAAAGTACTTGTAAATGGTCTATTTGAATAAAAAGGTTTTGACTTTGATTTACATTCGACTTTTTACCTATTTCAAAAAAAGAGCTCCCTTTTAAACCTAATTTCATGCCATCATGTTGCGCTTCGTAGTAAGTTTTTATTAGGGTTCTGTACCTGAAAAATACCAACGGGATTCTATTAGTAAACCTCCACTGTTTTTCCATCCTTTGGTTTTTTTGACGGGACTGTTGGTGTAGTTGTTAGTAGCCCTAACTGCTAAGCCGGAGGTCGTGGGTTCGATTCCCACCCAGAACAAACTTTGTGAGATGAGCATAATTGTTTGTTCTGTGTCTGGGTGTAATTTATCTACAATATGTATGTATTTATAAATTATATAAGTATGTATATCAGTTGTCTGGTTACCATAACACAAGCTCTAAGCAGAGCTTAACTTGGGATCAGATGACCGTGTGTGAGTTGTCCCAGTATATTTATCTTATTTATTATTTGGTTCCACATTCCGTCAGTCAGCAAGCCGTATCTCATAGGCAGCTCGTAAACAGTCAATCTCGATAGCAATCCGCGATCAAAATCAATCATCGCGATCCAGATTGATAATGTACGAATAAGATTGGCGAAGATTTCTTCAATCTTCGGTAATATAATTCGGATCGAGATTGACTGTGTACGTTGCACCATATACCGTAATAATCCGTTCTATACTAATATTATAAATGCGAAAGTAACTTTGTCTGTCTGCCTGTTCTTCACACCTAAACCACTGAACCGATTTCACGTTTTGGTACAGATATAGTCTGGTACCCGAGAAAGGACATAGGGTAGTTTTCATCCTGGAAACCTCCCGGGAACGGGAACTATTAATCCACCCGGACGAAGTCGCGGGCAAAAGCTAGTAAGATATAAGGTAGAGAGGTTAAAGGTCATAGCTCATTACAGCCACCCGGCAGCCACACCGCACCGACTCGCCTTATAACCGAGGCGATCCGGTGACGCTACGGAGTTGATATAGTGAGCGCATGCCCATACAAATCCATATAAAGAATACTAGCCGCAGGAGGCGAGTCGGTGCGGAGTGGCTGCTCTAATGAGCTATGACCTTAAATGTTCACAGAGTGTGTATTGTTATTGACGCAATAACACGTTTATACTAATAATTATTAAGTATAGCGTCGTTTGGTTGAGCGCGCTAATCTTAGGAACCCTGGTCCGAAATAAAAAAATACCACCACCACCACTTTTTGTGTTGGATAGCCTATTTATCGAGGAAAGTGATAGACTATGTAACATCATGCTACGTTTTACGGGAGCGGAGCAGTAATCAAAACGGGAATGAAACCGTGGGGGCCAGCTGGTATACTAGGTGTATTTTTGGTATTGCTCAACCCGCTAGGAGATGATTCTACTCATAAAAACAAACAACTTTTATTATGGAACCAACTCTGAAATCGCGAAAAAAATATCAGCTGTTACTAACAAAAGTTCAATGCCCTCCGACCATAATGTTAGAAACAGCTGATATTTTTTTCGCGATTTCAGAGTTGGTTCCATAATAAAAGTTGTTTGTTTTCATGAGTAGAATCATCTCCTAGCAGGTTGAGCAATACCAAAAATACACCTTGTATAATGAAAATTATAATAATAATAATACCAGCCTATAACTGTCCCACTGCTAGGCAAAGGCCTCTTCTCATACAGAGAAGGCACGAGCATTGATCACCACGCTTGCTCAAGGCGGGTTGGCGATTTCGGACTTATATTAACTACAAGTCCAGGTTTCCTCACGATGTTTTCCTTCGCCGATGTCTGTGATGTCCAAGATAAACTTTAGAAAGTACATATGAATTGAAAAAGTCACATTGGTACTTGCCCGGATTCGAACCCGCAACCTCTTGCATGAGAGGCGGGCGCCTTAACCACTAGGCCATCACGACATTATGAAAATTAATTAATTGTGTAATAAAAATTATACACACAAGAAATTAATCAAAGAAATGGGATCGTATTTACAAGATATAAGCAAGCTTTAGAATTTATCTACACAAATGTTAATCCAAGAAATGTTATCGGAACCCTTAATTTTTTTTTTGGGGAGTGGGAAATCATCCAATGACTGCTCCCGTCCTGGGTGCAGCGGGAGGGCGTGTCAGGCTCTTACTGACTAAAACCCACTCATGTCCTTCGATTGCCCTTTATGTTCCAGGGTCACGGAACGAAATGCTTATATGTTGCAGAATGTTTATTATAGTTAATAATAAACATTCTGCAACATATAAGCATTTCGCAACTCGGAACCATTTATTAGCATGTGCGTCTCGCGCCTGGCCAGTTTTTATGCAGTTTTGCGACTATCCTCGAGTAGATGACCAAAACTAGCTAACTAACTAGGTCAGGTTCAAACTAATCGTGTTATAGTAATTTGACTTATGAAGCAATAGAATATGACTTTTAATTTTTTGTAAGACATCTAGGTTAAACTATAAAGGTCTACCGTTAAAGTGCTAGTTGGTGATGACCCAGTAATTACCTAAGTCTCCCACCTCTCATGTAACCCACAAGGGTTCGAGTCAATACAATTAATTTGTGACATCTATCGGATTATTCCGATCTGTCACCCCGTTTTGTCCACACGGGTGACAGATAGGAAAAAAAAGTTCGATTTGTCCCCCAGTTAGCAATGTGTGGAACACATTTTCTATTGACCTCTTCACGCTACTGCGCGCCTAGTACTTTTGATTGATTTAAATACTAAGTATCTTAGGTATCTCAGTATTTTACCAACCCATGGGGACTAACGGGGTGACAGATCGGAATAACCCCATCTATCGCCAAACATTGAACTACAACTGACATTCTACATTGCGATATTATATGAGTTTGATGCGGCATTAGTATAAAACAAAATCCCGACCAGAACCGTCGGGCTGTAGCCCACCAGACACAAAACTCGTCTAGTCGGTGGATCCTGCCTTTTCAATGGATAATGAGGAACTTTACACTCTGTTACTTATACCTCCAAACATCTGTTTTGTCTCCTGCTTGTTATGGAGGGAAGTGGAAATTTCTTTTTCTTACTCATTCTCGGCGCTTCTCTGTCGGACTCCACTGTTGATTCTGGCTTTCAGGAGTAAACAGTGGTTGGGAATAATGTGGCAAAATTATCCCAAAAAAAAATCCTCCAAACATATTTACTTTCTAATGTTTATCTTCGATATTACACATACCAGTGCGTAAATGAATTAATCCGTTAAAAACACGTGATTCGAGATACAATAGAAAGACAATAGCAGCCCGACAGCCGGCTGTCGGTTGGTCGTCAAGAGGTTAATATTTATTTGATTAATGTTCTTTTTTAACTAATGTTTATATAAGAAGCATGGTATAGAAAGATTTTAAAGCTATAAATCATAAAATCATATTTATTTTGTAAATAGGTTATATCATAACACTTTTGCACGTCAAAATTTGTTTTTTTTTTATTTATTTTAAACGAACGATGGGGCCGGTGTTTCGTAGCTGGACTGCTCTGAGAAGAAACATCCGAAACAAACTCAGAGGTCAAAGTCTCTTTTAAAGTCCATACAATCGTATTGGTCAAAAAATGTGCGAGAACCATGGAGGTTAATGTCTGAGGCACTCTCTTTATGAGAGAAGCACACAGATTTGAGTGGACCTGTCCAGACAGTGCAAGCATTTGTCAGTAATCGATAAGCTCAACTAAAAACTAAGGAGCCCAACGTCTTGACGAACAGTACCAAAGTAAGGACATGAAGGCTAAACAGTGAACTTCTCACTTCGGTGAAAGAAAGCATCGTGAAGAAAACTGGACATTTATAATATAATATGTATATCATACTCATAACTATGACAAGCGAGCTTCTTAGCAAAATCACTGGCATATTATTATACAGCACAATCTCACTCACTACACTAAGCACACACATCGTTAAGCACATGACCCTCTTTTAACCCGTCAAAGTCGGGTAAGCAAACTAGATTACTAAGGCTGAGTTCTCACTACTCCGGACCGGTAGATTTGTCCCGGAACAATGGAACCGGATACCGGGCATAGGTCAACTTCTCCCTAGCCTTTTCCCAACTATCTTGGGGTTGGCTTTCAGTCTAAACATTATGTATTTGTTTATAACATCGTCATCATATCCTTTGCCCAATTAAGTTGGGGTCGGCTCCCAGCCTAACCGGATTCTACTGGATACCAGAGCTCCACAACTCAGTTACTATGCGACACGATACCTCTTGTTTAGACTGGTCAGACTTTTGGCTTCTGACTACCCATTTAGACTGTCAAAGTTCTAGGAATGACAACTGGGACCAATGGATTTACGTGTAATAATGCTGGGCCAGGTATTTTACCGGTCCCAGGATAGTCTGAACAGCTTTATGTAAATAGGCCAGACGACGTCCTCTAAAACTAAATAGCTGGTTCGTAAAAAATATGTGATGGTCCATGCATGTGATGAACTTTAAAGGAAAACTATAACGACTTAAATAACTTTGTGAGTTCAGGAGTTATAGCGGCCTAAGATGAGAAACGCAAATAATCCCAACATAAAAGAAATGGTTGTTAATAATGGACATAAGACCCGCACAAGATTGGCTATTTTTAGGGTTCCGTACCCAAAGAGTAAAACGGTACCCTATTACTAAGCCTCCGCTGTCTGTCTGTCTCCAGGCTGTATCCTATAAACCGTGATAGCTAGAAAGCTGAAATTTTCACAAATGATGTATTTCCGTTGCCGCTTTAACAACAAATACTAAAAATTAACAAAAATAAAATATTAAGGGGGTGTTTTATTCGTATTTTTTTGCTCAATATTAAAAACGGTAACAGGTGGACGCTTCAAATATTACAAAATATTTACTTGTATTACCCTGCCTTTCGAAATAAATAATTAAATAACAATAAAGTAAATATTAAAGGGGGGCTCCTATACAACAAACGTATTTTTAAGCAATATTTACTCGATCTTAATAAACAGGTAGAAACTTGTCTATTATAGATGACAGTACCGAACCCTTTGTGCGCGAGTCGGACTCCCGGTTTTTTTATGTAGTCGTCATAACTTCCGGCAGTTTTACCGGACCGGTAAATCTCCCGGTAGTGAGAACCCAGCCTTACTATGTAGATGTTAAATCTTTAACAAGAACATTGTTTTAAGCAAAGTGTATCATTGATGTGGGTCAGTGAAAGTGACCAAGTTCGATGTCCGGTCGACTCACGTTTAAGTTGAATATTTTCACCTTTAATTTAATTGATTTAGAACATGCATCTGTTTGTAGTTTTTTGTTAGTTTAAGCAACCAAATAGTAGGTGCCGATTCGAATCGATAAAAAAATTTTATTATGTTTTTTTTTCTGAGTTTGGATGTAAGTATTTCCTATTGTTGGGCAATGGTGCTAATTCTCTTGTACACAAACTTACCAAAATTTAAGTTAAGTGCATCTTTCTCTTTCTATTTCTTAAAGAAAAGGACAGAAGGTACCTTTTAGTTTAATCCTGTCAAATTAGACAGCGCCTGAAGTAAATCGACGTATTTTTAGTCGCCATGTTTTCAAATCACGTCTAAATTATCTATGGAGTGTCTAAATTTTATAGGACTTAACTAATATTTTATCTTCTGTCCTTTTCTTAATCAAATGAAAAGAGAAAGATGCACTTAACTTAAATTTACGTTAGTTTGTGAACAAGAGAATCAGCACCAATGTTTTTTATTTAAATATATCTTAGTATTATAAATCTGACGAGTTTGTTCGTTTGGTTGATCGCGCTAACCACTGGAACTATTGGTCCAATTTGGAACAAACTTTTAGTGTTTTATAGCCCTTTTATCTAGGAGGGCTGTAAGCTATATAACACCACGCTACGGCATACGGGGCCAGAGCAGTAATCAAATACGCGGGTGAAACCTAATATTACCTATAAATGCAAAAGTAACTCTGTCTGTCTTGCTTTCACGCTAAAACTACTGAACCGATTGTAATGAAATTTGATACACAGATTGTCTATAGTCTGAGAAAGGACATAGGATAGTTTTAATCTCAAAAATTCCACGGGAACGAGAACTGATAGAAATAAATATATATGTCACTGTTGTTTTAGGCCCGTATTAATAAACATTACTCAGATCAAAACTCGTACTTGATACCAAGCTTAAGATCTTGTTCGTTTCGTATTAATAAATGAGATTGATTATGAACTCACGTTCAATAAGGTGTACGTCATCAGCTGAGTGTAGACTGATTAATAAGCGAAACTCGACACTCAAGATCGCAAATCTTGAGTATAGACCGGGACTTGAGAACGTGTTACGCTGATCTTGGTAACCGAGATTTGTGTTTATTAATTACCGACGATTTTGAGCTGTCATCGCAATAATCCGGTATCAAATAATATCGCACATGAGATCGTATTTTAGTAACGTGTATTAATACGGGTCTTAGTCTAATAACGAGATAAATAGACTTTACTAAGCAAATACTTTGGCTTAGCTATATTTCGTTTCTGTCGTACACTTGACGTTTGACAGTTGTGTAATAGTGACAGGTATAGTGCTTAGTCAAGGTTCGTGCTAAGTAACGTCTCTTTATCTCGCTCTAATTATCTGTTTAAAGATATAAAATTAAGAAAATTACAAATGATCACAACTTATTTTCTTTGAGAACCATTTTAATTTACTATACTATACTTATTCGGGGTTGCGGAATGTTTATAATAGTTACCGTGACCCCGGAACATAAAGGGCAACCGAAGGAACATGAGTGGGTTTTAGTCAGTGAAAGTCTAACTCGCCCTCCCACCGCACCCAGGACGGGAGCAGTCATTTGATGATTTCCCACTCACCAAAACAAAAATTCTATACTTATTTAAACCTTGAAACACACGCGATTCGAGACACAATAGAAAGACTATATCAACCCGACAGCCGGCTGTCGCTTGGTCGTTGAAAGGTTACTATACTTTTTTTTTTTTGTGGGTGGGAAATCATCCAATGACTGCTCCCGTCCTGGGTGCGGCGGGAGGGCGTGTCAGACTCTTACTGACTAAAACCCACTCATGCTCCTTCAATTGCCCTTTATGTTCCAGGGTCACGGTAACTATTATAAACATTCCGCAACCCCGGCAGGCGTTGGCCCTGTTGGGCCCCTTCCTGTGCTGACTCCTTCTCTTTGAGGCGCGCGTGGAACAAAACGCGCCGTCTACGCGGTCCTGGTCCTAGCCGGGCGGCGAGCTACCCATCGCTCGCCATCCGCAGAACCGCGCCTACGGTGGCCGGTAGTCGTCTTGCGACTCTCGACGTCTTCGCCTGGGTCTTAGTCCGGGGCGACAGGCTCGGCGTTGCCTCTCGCGCGCCGCCGCTTCCTTCACTAGTATAACTGCTTCGCAGAAGGAAGCGACGGTATCCCATTCCGTCTCGACCCGAAGCATGGCCTGAACCAGCGCCGGGCGCGAGAGGTCACCGCCGCCGATCGCCTCTACGAGGACACGTCGATGCTCCGCCCATGCGCGGCACACCTCCACTGTGTGCTCGACCGTGTCCTCCAGGCGACCGTTACTGCAGTGGTGACACCCAGGCGTCGCTTCCGCCCGAATCCAACACAGGAACCTCCCGAAATGACCATGTCCGTTGAGGACCTGTGTCAAGCGAAACGTGAGAGTGCCATGACGCCTCTCCAGCCACTCCTCAAAGAGGGGTCTTACCGCCGCTATTACGGCGCGCCCAAAGGTTACTATACTTATGATTTATGACATATGTCCACACCAATAAAACAGTAATCAGTAATATATACGATGAGCATTACCGGTGTCTGTTTCGCCGGGAAAAGCGAGACTTTCTCGACATACATAACATCTCGCGCGGTTTTCTCTTCACATATACGTGTTAACACATAGTGGTGTTACTTACTGTGTAAACTGTTTATGTAAACAAGAGTTATGTGGAGGTTTCAATTTCATTTAGATAACGTGATAACAGTAATGGCCTAGTGGTGACACCCGCCTTATTAAGCAGATAATTGATTTATCTCTTTATTATATAAATAAAATTCTCGTGTCACAATGTTAGTTACTCCTCCGAAACGGCTTTACCGATTTTTACCAAATTTTGTATGCTTATTCAGTAGGTCTGAGAATCGGCTACTATCTATTGTTCATACCCCTAAGTGATAAGGGTTGTTCACGTTTATAACGCGGGTGAAACCGCGGGAGGCAGCTATTATACTTATATAATTCATAATTTCTATATAATAAACTTCAGACAAGTCACACGCGGCTGTCTGATCTAAAGTTAAGTAGAGTCTTTGTGTTATAGTAACCAGACATCTGATATATAATACTTACTTATATAATTTATGAATACCTACATATTATATCGTCGGCGTGAATGTCGAAATTTTCATCTCTCTTCACAAAGAACACACCCTGCAAGTTTCATGTCTCTAGGAGCAGCGGTTTGGTTTGCGCGTTAATATATCAACAATCAGTAGTTTACTATTTGATAAATATATAGATAGTTAAGTTACACCCATACACAGAACAAATAATCATGATCATCACAAAAAATTTGTCCTTTGTGGGAATCGAACCCACGACCTACGGCTTAGCAATCAGTCACTGACCACAACACCAAGGGTTATTAACCGTCAAAAGTTTGATTTTTACAATTCATATATACTTAACAGCTCTGCCGCCCTAGACAAGTGGCATTGTAGAATAGATAGCGAAAACGAATAGATTGTCAAATGTATGGAGATGTCAAATGGTTTAGCGAAAGCTTATGTCAATTCCATACATTTGACAATCTATTCGTTTTCGCTATCTAATCTACAATGCCACTTGTCTAGGACCTCTGATATCTCGTGTCTCGGAAAGCACGTAAATCCGTTGGTCCCGGTTGTCATTCGTAGAACTTGGACAGTCGTTACGAGTAGTCAGAAACCAGAAAGTCTGAAGAGTCTAAAACCAAGTGTATAGTGTTACCAAGTTACTGGGTTGTGAAGGTCTGATAGGCAGTCGCTTCACGTAAAACACTGGTATCTAGCTGAATCCAGTTAGGCTGGAAACCGACTTAGTTGGGAAAAGGCTAGGGGTCGAGTTCACATCGTCTCGAGTTAATAATTATTACTTTATATGTAAATATCTTGTATACGTAAACAAGTATTATGCAGGGGTTTCCATTTCATTTAGATAAGTAAGTAGCTGGGTCCGGTTTGCCAAGTTCATGACATCGAACATACATCGATGGGTCATTTTATTTATTTACTAGCTTTTGCCCGCGATTTCCTCCGCGTGGAATAATAGTTCCCGTTGCTGGGGGATTTCCAGGATGAAAACTATCTAATTTCCGGGATGAATACTATCATATGTCCTTTCTCAGGTCCAAGACTATATCTGTAGCAAATTTCATTCAAATCGGTTCAGTAGTTTAGGCGTGAAGAAGAGACAGACAGACAGAAAGACAGACAGACAGAGTTACTTTCGCATTTATAATATTAGTACGGATGTAGGTAAGTATTATCAGTTGTCTGGTTAACATTATAACCATTGATACAAGGTCTGCTTAGTTTAGGGTCAGATGGCTGTGTGTGAGTTGTCCCAGGATATTTGTTTATCCACACAAACTTTCATTAAGATAAGAAATGTGATGTTTTATTTATTTATTTAATATTAGACATACATACAGCTATCATTACAGATTAACCCAATGCGATTTAAAAAAAATGAATTAAAATGAACTTTATTTTGTAAATAGGTTATATGTATAACACTTACACGTCAATATTTTGTTTTTTTTTTATGATATGCTAGTGTAGTCAACATATTAATTACAATAATAATGTTCTTTTTTTTATGGCGTGGGTCGCATTGCTTTTGGTGACCCAGTGATCTAGTGATGTGGTGAACCAAAGGACACATTCAAGATAGATAGGAGAGTAGAGCTTTGTTTTCTTTTAACCTTTCAATGACCAAGCGATAGCCGGCTGTCGCGCTGCTATTGTCTTTCTATTGTGTCTCAAATCACGAGTGTTCGAAGGTTTATATAACATTAGTGGCTTAGTTTCCATGTATGATAACTTCAGTAGAGAAGCTCCAGAAGGAAGTTATGCTAGTGAAGGAAGCGGCGGCGCGCGAGAGGCAACGACGAGCCTCTCGCCCCGGACTAAGACCCAGGCGAAGACGTCGAGAGTCGCAAGACGACTACCGGCCACCGTAGGCGCGGTTCTGCGGATGGCGAGCGATGGGTAGCTCGCCGCCCGGCTAGGACCAGGCCCGCGTCGACGGCGCGTTTTGTTCCACGCGCGCCTCAAAGAGAAGGAGTCAGCACAGGAAGGGGCCCAACAGGGCCAACGCCTGCCGGGGTTGCGGAATGTTTATAATAGTTACCGTGACCCTGGAACATAAAGGGCAATCGAAGGAACATGAGTGGGTTGTAGTCAGTAAGAGTCTGACACGCCCTCCCGTCGCACCCAGGACGGGAGCAGTCATTTGATGATTTTCCACTCACCAAAAAAAAAAAAAAAAAAGCTCCAGAAGGAAGACCGAAAGCACGAAAGTTTAGAGTGTTTAGCTGTCCCTTTTGTAACGTATTCCCGTTTGAACACCTATTTCTTGAGCATCAAATATCAACTTTTTTTAAATTGGTAGCCAAAAAATTGGTGATCAGGAACACTAACTTTTTGTAGAGTATATTTACTTTTATTTATTTTTGTGACGCCATATTATTCTAATGTTATACTCACTTACTAACATACTATACCTCTATACCCATATGTATGATTGATGAATTAACTGCAAATAGGGATTCTATTTGCGGTTTACCAACTTTCAACTACCACAACATCACTTCAAAAATTGCAAAGAAATATCCATCTCATGTCATTCCTCTTTCACAGAGCCTTGGGCAAAAAACACAGCG
The DNA here is from genome assembly GCA_033675125.1 of Athetis lepigone. Lineage (NCBI taxonomy): Eukaryota > Metazoa > Arthropoda > Insecta > Lepidoptera > Noctuidae > Athetis > Athetis lepigone. Next base: position 2,321,860 of record CM066241.1, read on the forward strand.
ACGGCGGCGGAATCGACAGCATCACAATCTCCGCCGGTGGAGGAGACAAGAAGAAAATAAAGAAGAAGAAGACGAAACCCCCCAAAATCCACCTCATCCATCCTGTCATGATGCCCTTGAGAAAAGCCCACAAACAGGAGAAAGGTCGGGCATTTGGCAATGGAGTGCAATCCTGGGTGATTGGAGAGAGGGCCTTGCCTGTCCCAGAGAATGATACGGAGGTTTCTTCACGTGGGATGGTGACAGATCTCTGGGATATGGGCAAGGATGCCCTGGATACGTTGGCGGAGCACGTGGTGGAGAATGAGAATAAGGAGGATGGGATTGTGGATAGGAGTTCGCTTGCAGGTTGGTGGTTGGGTGTAGTTAGTTTAGTTTTAAGTTTATTTTGGAAGTGTATTGTTAAAATTCTTGGATATGAAAGTATCTTTTTATCTTACACAAAGAGATATCTTCTCATTTAATTTTTTAGCTCCTCGAGGTAACGTCAAAAGATATATAGCAGTTGCTGTTTCGGTTTGAAGGTCAAGTCTAGCTCAAGGCACATGAAACACTTTATCTTTGTGTAAAAACACTAAGGCCATGTCCGCACAGGCAGGCGGCTTGCTTAGCGCCTAGTGTCTAGCGCGTCACCTAGCTAGTAGCTTAGTAAAACAAACGTTCTAAAATGAACGCGACCGGCTGCACTGCGCGCTTAGCGCCTAGCTAGTCGCTTGGCGTGCATCCATGTAAACAAACGTGTTGGTTTTTTGTTGCGAGGCGCTAGGTTGAAAAGTAGCCACTGGGTGAAAACTTAACTCGGATTTTTGTAATACTATTTGTTTATATTGCGTATGACCAGGGAAACATTTGATCTACTTCTCAGTAAAGTTAAAGGAAAACTAACTCATTTAGAAAAAGGTTCCACAAAGGTTCTCTTTTGAAAACTGAAGCAATCAATATTTCATCCATGGTTTTCTTCTAACCTCCTATAGTATTACAAAAATCCGAGTTAAGTTTTCACCCAGTGGCTACTTTCAACCTAGCGCCTCGCAACAAAAAACCAACACGTTTGTTTACATGGATGCACGCCAAGCGACTAGCTAGGCGCTAAGCGCGCAGTGCAGCCGGTCGCGTTCATTTTAGAACGTTTGTTTTACTAAGCTACTAGCTAGGTGACGCGCTAGACACTAGGCGCTAAGCAAGCCGCCTGCCTGTGCGGACATGGCCTTACATGGATGCACGCCAAGCGACTAGCTAGGCGCTAAGCGCGCAGTGCAGCCGGTCGCGTTCATTTTAGAACGTTTGTTTTACTAAGCTACTAGCTAGATGACTCGCTAGACACTAGGCGCTAAGCAAGCCGCCTGGCTGTGCGGACGTGGCCTTATGATTGTCAAGGAGTTGGTGGGTTAGTCAGACAGGAAAAGCTAGTTGCCTGTTCCAAAACGTACGTAGTATAGATCCTCAATTCACATTCACCCTAACTCTTTGCTGTGCTGCCGAGGTCTGTATCCCAAAGAGGGTAACCCTAGGCACCCACAAAATAGACGGGTTAACCAGCGATTTAAAATTATTATTATTTTATAAAATAGTAAAGTGACTGACTGACTGATTGTAGAAATATGAACACACAGCCCAAACCGGTAGTTCTCGAAACCTAAAACAAGGAGGTGTGTTCTTGTTAAGAGTCCACTAAGAAAGGCCTTTTTGGAACCCCACCCCTAGAGGGATAAAAGAGGAGGTAGAAGTTCGACATTCACGTCTTTAAGGCTAGAAGCAAAAGCTAGTCATTATAAGTAATTAAAATAGAATAGAATAGAATATTCTTTATTGTACACCAATAGGACAAAAACAGTAAAGGACAACACAAACAAATATGCAAGAGTACAATAAACAACCTTTGCATGGAATCAAATTATTTAAAAATGGGTAAAGGGTAGTCTATGGCGTACATTAATATATATAGATATATAATAAAATACTAGCTTCTGCCCGCGGCTTCGCTCGCGTTAGAAAGAGACAAAAAGTAGCCTATGTTACTCTCCATCCCTTCAACTATCTCCACTTAAAAAATCACGTCAATCCGTCGCCCTGTTTTGCCGTGAAAGAAAGACAAACAGACAGACAGACAGACAGACACACTTTCCCATTTATAATATTAGTATGGATGTTAAAATGTGTTAAGTCATTACATGTCAGTTAGCTACATACGTATAAAAACATCAATAACGCCAAGAAACCGTTACAAAGTATGTCATCTGATTGGCTGAATCATCTGCTCAATTACAACTCAGTGCCTTATTAAGTCATTTGTCCTTAACCAAGATCTGCGTCATAAAGGAACCGGAATAACAGAGAAAGTGCCATTTCGTGAAAGTTTATCAACAAAGTTACGGTCATCGTGATTTCGCGAAAAACCGGTATTTTGAACATGGACGGTCATGACTAATCGAAATTGTTGCCGTTTCGAAATTACCATGAAATGTTATCTTGAGGGAATTGTTAATTGATTGTTTGGGCGAAGATTTAATATAATTTGATATCTACATCAATCTTCTATTATAAAAAAACCGGTCAAGTGCGAGTGCGAAAATTCGTTACGTTAACGCAACGAGGGTTCCGTCAATTTTTTTTAATGAAATAACTACAAATTTACGCTTTTTGGAGTTTTTCCTTTACTTGTGCTACATGACATTGCTCCTTGCCAAAGTTCATGATTCTTGATCAATGAAAAGTACCCCATAGGTTTTGATTCCCTTGCAAATGTCTAAATATGCAATATAAACCACCGTACCTTTTTATTGCGTTAATTTAGAAACTTTATTTTTTCACTGCTTTGAGTGATAGCTGACCTGAGTGTGTGATATTAATTTCAGCTTGATATCTCGACGCGTTTCTGAGAAAAAGGGTTTTGACAGACGGACGAACGGGAGGACGGACGGATGTGAACTAACTACAAATTTACGGTTTTCAGTGTTTTTCCTTTGCTTGTGCTACATGACCTTGCTTCTTGCCAAATTTCATGATTCTAGGTCAATGGGAAGTACCCTATAGGTTTTGAGTTTTGATTCCCTTGGAAATGTCTAAATATGCAATATGAACCACCGTATCTTTTTATTGCGTTAATTTAGAAACTTTATTATTTCACTGCTTTGAGAGATAGCTGACCTGAGTATGTGATATTAATTTCAGCCTGATATCTTGACGCGTTTCTGAGAAAAAGGGTCTTGACAGACGGACGGACGGACGGACAACAAGGTGATCCTATAAGGGTTCCGTTTTTACCTTTTGAGGTAAGAAGCCCTAAAAAATGGTAAACTGATTGACTGACCTTTGATATATCAACGCACAGCCCAAACCGCTGCTCCTAGAGACATGAAACTTGCAGGGTGTGTTCTTTGTAAAGAGAAGTAACCACTGAGAAAGGATTTTTGGAAATTCCAACCTTAAAAGAATAAAATCGGGAATAGAAGTTTCGTCATCCACGTAGGCAAAGTCGCAGGAAAAAGCTAGTAAATAAATAATATATTTCATAGGTAGGTACTTACTTCTGAAACGTCAAGAAGTAAATCTGACAGTGTTAAAGCTATTTCCTCATTACAAAACAGTAAGTTTTTATGGAGAAGAACGCAAGCAAGAAACTCCATGAACACTCTTTTAAATCAGTGGTATATTATAATACTAGTTTTATTATAATACTAGCTTTTGCCCGCAACTTCGCCGGCGTGGATTAATAGCTCCCGTTTCCGTGGGATGAAAACTATCCTATGTACTTTCTCGGGTCCCAGACTATATCTGTACTTTCATTCAAATCGGTTCAGTGGTTTAGGCGTGAAGAAGAGACGGACAGACAGACAGACAGAGGTACTTTCGCATATATATAAGTACTAGCTTTTGCCCGCGGCTTCGCTCGCGTTAGAAAGAGACAAAAGTAGCCTATGTTACTCTCCATCCCTTCAACTATCTCCACTTAAAAAATCACGTCAATTCGTCGCTCCGTTTTGCCGTGAAAGAAAGACAAACATACAGACAGACAGACACACTTTCCCATTTATATTATTAGTACGGATGGAAGCTTGGTTGGTTGCATTATTCAAATAGAATTCAGGTACTATGTGACAAATACATTAGATGAGGTCTTAAAATAATTTCTCTGTTAATTTTACAGGACACTGCGATTACATATTTTAATTTGGTGAAACCATTTTTGATTTATAAGCATTTTGATTGCATGTAAAGTTTGATTTATTTCAGTTTTTTGTTTTTTTTTTTGTAATGAGCACGTTAAGCATTTAAGCATGAGCATAGAATAAAATAGACATTAGCATGATTTATTTATTTTCTTTTAGTTGAATAAGAATGTTTAGCTATCTTTAGTCATTAATAGATTGATAATGAACTTAATGGAACCTACATAGAGTTAAAAATTCCTTAATTGTGAGCAGAATTATATCTTGCACGGCATTTGAAACCCTATTTGTACTGCATTTTAGATTATTATCGATTAAGTATTTAGCAAAATGCTTGAGTATGTTTGCGCTTTTTCTGAAGCGTTTGCATGGATGTGTTTTCGTTTTTTTTTAGTATAACCGAACAAGCTATCTGGTGTACAGAAAAAATAATTTATCATATCAAATTAATACATTATTTAAGATACTACCTATATTTGTGTAGTCTCTTAGGACAAATAAATAAATACAAATTAGGCTAAACTGAGCTCATCTGAACACCAAATCGTTTGTTTGAGGGTACATCGTAAAATTCACCTATTTGACATTCTTCTTTCAACTTCTAGAACAAAGAGGCAAGAAGAAGAAGAAAAAGAAGGCGATCTTGAAGCTGCTGATCTTAGGAGCTGTCATCAAAGCCAAGATTGGAACCCTGCTGCAGATTCTGACGTACAAATTACAGGTAAGACAAGTTATTAATGGCGTAGAAATTTTTCATGGAACCTCCTCTTCTAGAATGGTAGTCCAGTGGCTCCTAGTCTGTCAGACCCTTCCAAGCCTCAGGGGGCTCAGAGGTCTGTCAGACTCTTTCTGACTATAATCCACTCCGGTGTTCTTTTTCCCACCTAAGCCGAGGATCGCTGAAACTGATGCGGCTTCTGCAATGCCCGGCTTGTAAGCCGCCTCTAAGGTATATGATTATCATTCGTTACGCAATTTGAGGGGGTCAAAATCTGGACTTGAATAGTTATAGTTTAACTCCCTCCTCCATTGCTAAAAATAATTCCGGGAGCGTAAGACAGGATTTGGTGGTAGTCTCCGGTTTTTGCAAAACCTAATTCAATCAGCCTTTGATTAAGGGTAAATTGTCCTCATGGAAACATCATAACGATGTCGCTATTGGTTACTAAAACCTTTCAAGACAAGGTTGTCTCCTATATTTTGAATAGGTACTTATATCTCTCTCTTATAGTAAACCTTTTCGAACTTTTGCCACACAGAAGATCTTCCACCAGTTAAAAAACTTTAAATCCAAGATGCGGACTGTATAAAACATATCTTTAAAAACTTCGACTTATCATTTCAGGTCAAATTCTTCATAGTGGCTGTTCTTGGCTTGGCGATTAACTTGGCAAGGCTCTGGATCGACCTGAAGAATAAACACAGTCAGCAGCCACAAAAGGTAGGCCTTTATGTGTCATCATCATCATCAGTCTCGTCTTTGTTGACGATTTTGTCGACGGATCGGAAGGAACGGGTCGACGCGTTGATTTCCCTTGCAAGGTTGCAACGGGTACGTACGTTAAAAAGATTGTCCGTGGAGTTTCTTGCCTGTTCTTCTCCATAGAGATCTACGTTTTGGAACAGGCAATTAGCGTCGCTTTTCTGACTGACCGACCGACTCTTTGACAATTCATAAGTGCCTGTAAATGGTCTAAGTGAAATAAATGCCATGAATTTTGAAATTGAATCTTGAATTTTTGAATTTTACGTATGCGTTTTTGCCATACCTATTATTGAAATCAATCGTAGAAGCTCACATTTTTAGGACCCGGTATTTTTAACAAATTTCATTCCGTGGTGCTAAGCAATTTGTGCTTCTCCCAGTTTTAATCACCCCTTTGTGCCTATTGGCCTAGTTCTGGTCTGTCTCCTGCTTGTTATGGAGGGAAGTGGAAAACATACATTTTTGTTGCGGGATCCAACCCGTTGAATCGTTTTGCTCGGCGCTTTTCTGGCGGACTCCACTGTTGGTTCTGGCTTTCAGGAGTTGCAGTGGTTGGGAATAGTGTGGCGAGATTGTCCAAAAAAAAACCACTGAGTGTCGGCCCAATGCCTGATATGAAAATCAGTTCGTTGTCGTCAACAAGAGGTCTTAAACTCAAAAGCAAAAGCATTAAAATATAAGTATACTAGCTCTTGCCCGCGGCTTCGCTCGCGTTAGAAAGAGACAAAAAGTAGCCTATGTTACTCCCCATCCCTTCAACTATCTCCACTTAAAAAATCACGTCAATTCGTCGCTCCGTTTTGCCGTGAAAGAAAGACAAACATACAGACAGACCGACAGACAGACACACTTACCCATTTATAATATTAGTATGGATAATTATATATGAAGAGTGTGTGAGATGTGTACTTGATAGCTCGTTACATTAAAACATAACTTTTCTTTAAGTAAAAGTGAATTACAGTCCATCTGATTTATTTAACGACGCATCATACTTAATAAAAAACGCTCATACAAATTAATTACGTTGAACAAACCAACACTTTCCCTCTAAACTAAGTATCAGATAGATCATCTTACATCCTCATTGGTCTTGTGGTTAGCTAGCGCGACTGCTCTGCGTCTTGTTTTAGGTTCGATGCCCTCGCGCATTTTCATTTAGTTTTGACAGGCCTGTTGGTCTAGTTAGTGACCCTGACTGCTAAACCGGAGGTCGTGGGTCCGATTCCCACACAAGACAAACTTTGTGTGATAAGCATTCCGCAACCCAGGCAGATATATCTACCCCTTTTCTCTTAAATCATTCTATCTATTAAAAAAATTGCATCAAAATCCGTTGCAAAGTTTAAAAAGTATAAGTACACATAGAGACATACAGCGGAAAGCGATTTTGTTTTATTCTATGCAGTGACTATGTACAGTCACGAGCATAAACATGTATAAACCACGCTAACATTAAAATCATTTTTTTCTTAGAATAACTATATTAAATTTTAGTTTTAGGACACATTTTATAGTAGTCTATGATATCTATACTAATATTATAAATGGGAAAGTGTGTCTGTCTGTATGTATGTTTGTCTTTCTTTCACGGCAAAATGGAGCGACGAATTGACGTGACTTTTTAAGTGGAGATAGTAGAAGGGATGGAGAGTAACATAGGCTAATTTTTGTCTCTTTTTAACGCGAGCGAAGCCGCGGGCAAAAGCTAGTTTTATCTAAATGAAAGCGAATGTACTCGCATTTACTTTCATTCAAAGAGTGAACTCATTCTTACGAATGAATGAATGAGATTAAGCATGCTTATTGTCGTGCCGCGGAAAGCACGTAAAGCCGTTGGTCTCGGTTGTCATTCGAAGAACTTTGACAGTCGTTACTAGTATTCAGAAGACAAGAATTTTAACTAGTCTAACCAAGGGGTATCGTGTCGCCCAGTTACTGGGTTGTGAGGGTCTGATAGGCAGTCGCTTCACGTAAAACACTGGTATCCAGCTGAATCCGGTTAGGCTGGAAGCCGACCCCAACATAGTTGGGAAAAAGGCTAGGGTGATGATGATGAAGAATGCTTATTGTAGTAGTACAATAGGGATGTTGACTACATCAAAAGAATAACATTCTGTTTAGTCCGTCTGTTAGACAGTCCAAAAATACTTGACACATATTTTTTGCTTGATCAAATTAATAACAAAATACAAAGATAAAGAGCATCAAAGTTCCGGCGAGGGGGCTTGTGACGTCACTTCTGAGTAAAAATTATACAAAGGCGTGACGTTTCACGAAACTTCAACGCACTGTATTGTCGTCATTTTCTGTTTACGAGAAAAAAGAAAAAATACGTGTCCCAAATTTTTTGATTATCTAACTGACGGACTAATTACTTTTTTTTTGTCATCTCGCCTATTTATGGAGCTTAAAAGTTATAAATCACTAGCTTTTGCCCGCGACTTCGTCCGCGTAAATTAATAGTTCCCGTTCTCGGAGAATTTCCGCGATGAAAACTATTCTATGTCCAATTCAAATCGGTCCAGTGGTTTAGGCTTAAAGAATACAGACAGGCAAAGTTATTTTCGCATTTATAGTATTAGTATAGATTTTATAATAATCTGTCTTTATAATAGTACTTTTTATTCAGTAAATGTCTGACACTTTCTCTGCCCCATCCTCAAAAAAAAAGTTACTATCGAATCACTCTATCTATTAAAATCTATCACCTACACGCGTGATTCGGGACACAATAGAAAGACAATAGCAGCCGGCGCGACAGCCGGCTGTCGCATGGTCGTCGAAAAGTTGGAGGGGTGTTGTATCATACCACACTTAGCAAGACACTAAGGAAATGATCACTTTTTTAAACGGCCGTTTTTAAGAAACACGCGTAACACACATCGAATCCATACTAATATTATAAATGGGAAAGTGTGTCTGTCTGTCTGTCTGTCTGTCTGTCTGTCTGTCTGTCTGTCTGTTTGTCTTTCTTTCACGGCAAAACGGAGCGACGAACTGACGTGATTTTTTATGTGGAGATAGTTGAAGGGATGGAGAGTAACATAGGCTACTTTTTGTCTCTTTCTAACGCGAGCGAAGCCGCGGGCAAAAGCTAGTTTGTTTATATTTTTCCTTGTATCTATTTCTATACGAGAAATGTGATCATCTACTTTAGCTTAATGAGTTTGAAAGCGCGAACCAGTTATTTTAACCGACTTCCACGCGTAAGATTTCACATTTTTTTACTTGTAAGTAAAAGTTATGATATCTGCTTATCATAATTTACGATTTACTGGTGCTGATTCTCTTGTTCACAAACTTAACTAAAGGAGATGTTTTAAAAATGTATGGAGCTTGGGCCAGCACTATGTACACCTAATGTAAATATCATTAAAAAGTATAGTTAACGTTTTTTTATGTTAATTCCCTATATTTTGGCTTCGTTTTTATATATATAAATAAGCGAAATGTCATTTAAGAATGTCAAACGTCAAAGATAAACGGAAACGAAACTTAGAACTGCCAAAGTCGTCAATCAAACGTCATAACACCACTGTCATGGCTACCTTAAAGAAGGGTTAACTCACTAAAAAACTTTGGAAATAATTAATTATTTACAATTTTACTTTTATTCAAATTAATTTAATTGTATTTTTATGAAAATCTATTATTATTTTCCTTTTTATCTATGTAGTGTACATAGAGGTGGCCCAAAATCAAACATCTCCTTTAAGTTAAATGCATATTTCTCTTTCCATTTCTTAAAGGAAAGGACAGAAGATACATTTTAGTTTGATCCTGTCAAATTAGACAGCGCCTGAAGAAAATTGACGTATATTTAGACGCCATGTTTTTAAATCGCGTCTAAATTATCTATGGAGTGTCTAAATTTGACAGAACTTGCCAAATATTTTATTTTCTGCCCTTTTCTTAATGAAATGGAAAGAGAAAGATGCACTTAACTTAAATTTACGTTAGTTTGTGATTATGAGAATCGGCAGCACTGTCCGCGATTTTTTTTGTTACTGCCCCGCTCTCTTGACTGTAGCGTGATGTTATATCTTATTTATTTATAAAATGGTAAACTGACTGACTATTGACCCTATTACTAAGACTTCGCTGTCAGCCCGTCCGTCTGTCTGTCACCAGTCTGTATCTGAACAACCGCGATAGCTAGACAGTTAAAACTTTCTTAAAGGATGCATTTCTGTTGCCACTATAACAACAAATACTAAAATAAAATTTTCATATTTTTGAAGTGGGCTTCCATACATGAAGGTTTTTTTGTACAATGGTACGGAACCATTCGTGCGCGAGTCATAAAATCATAAAATCATATTTATTTTGTGAATAGGTTATATATATAACACTTTTACACGTCAATATTTTGTTTTTTTTTATTTTATTTTTTATTTTTTTATAGTCCGACTAACACTTAGCCACAGCTATACTAACCGTGACATGGTTAAAAACTGGTCAGACTTTCTGACTTCTGACTACCCGTAACGACAGCCTAAGTTCTACGAATGACAACCGGGACCAACGGTTTTACGTGCTTTCCGTGGCACGAGATATATGTCAGTGATATCCATACTAATATTATAAATGCGAAAGTAACTCTGTCTGTCTGTCTCTTCTTCACGCATAAACCAATGAACCGATTTGAATGAAATTTGGTAGTGGTACGGATATAGTCTGGGACCCGAGAAAGGACAAAGGATAGTTTACATCCCAGAAATCCCCCGGGAACGGGAACTATTATTCCACGCGGACGAAGTCGCGGGCAAAAAGCTAGTTTAAAATAAACTTTAGTATGTGCATAAGAATTAATCAAATTGGTACGTCTCTAAATCGAAGCCGCCACCTTTTAGACGCCAGGAAGGCGCCTTAACCACTTGACTGGGCTCGGGGTTTCGGAATAGTTATAAAAGTTACCGTGACCCCGGAACATAAAGGGCAACCGAAGGAACATGAGTGGGTTTTAGTCAGTAAAAGTCGCCCAGGACGGGAGAAGTCATTTTGATGATTTTCCACTCCCAAAAAAAACTACTGGCCTACACGGTACTCAATGCTCAATCTTCGTAAAGACACAATTAGCTGGACTCATACAGTTTCGAATTTAATCAAATTCATTGAAGTATATAACGGTTGCGTGTAACTATGTGTCTCTACCAAGTTATGTTTTAAATATTAATGAGATGTCGGATTAATTGATTAAGCATCAATCTTTTATAGTAGAAGTCGAGAAATGGAAGATACCGTGTTAGGTAAGCCGAGGGATTATATTTAAGGCGCGATAATTATGCTCACATATGACTAATCCAAATGTGAATAACAATTAAAATACTTTTTCCAAAAAAATAATAACCGCCTTCAAAAACTAACAACACAAAAAAAAACTAAAATTTCGGAAGTCTGTAGCAACACAAATTAATTGGCAGAAGAGGTGAGAAGCCACCGACTTCCGTAATTTTAGTTATTTTTGTTTTTGAAGGCGGTTATTATTATTTTGGAAAAAGTTTTTAATTTTTTATACGTCCATTTTTTTCTGTTCTTGATAAATTTTTCGAGAAGCACTGATAACCGATCGCCATTTGGAACCATCTCTGAATCATGACTTATCAAACAAAAAAAGAATGATTAAAATCGGTTTATAAACGACAAAGTTATCCGCGAACAAACAAAAAAACCAATAAAAAAAGCATATATCCGGTCGAATTGAGAAACCTCCTCCTTTTTTTGAAGTCAGCTAAAAACAAAATAAATCGTAAAGAAAACCGTAGTGAAATTATCACAATACGGCTCTCAAAGTCTGAATGAAGACCCTAGCGCTCGCGGTTGCATCGGGTCACTAACGATAAGTGAAGTAGGTATAATAATAATAATAATACTTAATTGTTTATTTACCAGTATATGGATTTTACATTTCCATAAAAGAAAATATACTTATACAATAAAATTTCACAATTTACATTCATATGATCTGTTTTTCTATCGATAGGTATCTCGCTTATCAATAATTTATTTATTTTATGAGACAATAAGTAATTTTTTGCCATCATTTCTGTTTGGGATGAGATTCGGATACTGCATAACCTCCTTGTCTCTGGGACAACTTACACGGCCAATTGATTCCAAACTAAGCAGAGCTTGTACTGTGGTAACCAGACAACTGATGAACATACAATATAATTTAGTTTTACACACATATCTTTACATAGTTTCTGTTTCGACTGGACCGGGTGAATCTCAGCAACCAAAATACGTACTAAGCCGTCCACTAGACCAACCTTTTGATTAGAATAAGTAAATATCCTGATCACACACGGTCGTCTGATCCCAAACTAAGCAGAGCTTATGTTATGGTAACCAGACTACTGATATACATACTTATATAATTTGTAAATACATACATATTATAGATAATTACACCCAGACACAGAACAAACAGTCATGCTCATCACACAAAGTTTGTCCTGGGTGGGAATCGAACCCACGACCTCCGGTACAGCAGTCAGGGTCACAAACCCCTAGACAGGCCCGTCAAGTTTTACATACATATCTTTACATAGTTCCTGTTTCGACCGGACCGGGCGAATCTCAGCAGCTGAAATACGTACTAAGCCGTCCACTAGACCAATATTTTGATATGAATATCGCAAGACGATATGCAACAGTGTAATAATAAATTTTTGTCGGTAAAAACCTGTATCCCGGCATTTTTAGAAAAAAGGTTAGCAGTTATTTTGTGAATGAATTGACCTTTCACTTTAGATATTAATGTTTAGGTATTGCCACCAGATTCACTCGCGTTTTACTCTTTGGAAATCATGCATCCATACTAATATTATAAATGGGAAAGTGTGTCTGTCTGTCTGTATGTTTGTCTTTCTTTCACGGCAAAACGGAGCGACGAATTGACGTGATTTTTTAAGTGGAGATAGTTGAAGGGATGGAGAGTAACATAGGCTACTTTTTGTCTCTTTCTAATGCGAGCGAAGCCGCGGGCAAAAGCTAGTTTCGTATAAAGTTTCATTCTAATATGGCGGGCCTGTTGGTCTAGTGGTTAGTGACCCTGACTGCTAAGCCGAAGGGCACGGGACCCTGGACAAACTGTGTGATGAGCGTGATTGTTTGTTCTGTGTCTGGGTGTAAATTATCTTTAATGTTAATGTAAAAATCAAAAAGAAATATTAGTTTTCTGTTAGTATATCAAAAGCTCTGCCTACAATTTTCATGAATCAAACAATATTTGTCTCGTGGCGGGCATCGAACCTGCGACACGTTACGCAAGCTAATAGAAAATAAATAGTTATCTCAGCTTAGCTTAGCTGAGATAACTATTAAGATTACTGTGTTGATCTAAAAAGACATTTGTTTGTCTGACTTTGGGACGCTTTCTAGCGATTTAATCACCTCATCATCTATGTAGGGGTGTCGCGAGAGGTGTCAGTTTTTTGGGTAGGTAAAAAAATAATGTTATACTAGCTTTTGCCCGCGGCTTTGCTAGAATTAGAAAGAGTCTCTCTCTCCATTCCTTCAACTATCTCCACTTAAGAAATCACGTCAATACGTCGCTCCGTTTTGCCGTGAAAGACGGACAAGCAGACACACACAGTTTCCAATTTATAATATTAGTATGGATTGCTCACGTAAAATTTTGAATACCGTAAATTGTGAAAACTGTAAATTGTAATTACCGTATTAATCTATCTCGTGATATTGTTAATTGGCGAAAATTATGACTTGTACTCTACTTGCCGTTAAAAGTACAACGTATTCATTTTTACTACTTTATTATCTTCTAGCTTTCTTGTGCAGCTTTGCCCGCGTGGATATCAAACTTATAAACTTTCGAACACACGTGATTCGAGACACAATAGAAAGACAATAGCAGCCCGACAGCCGGCTGTCGCTTGGTCGTTGAAAGGTTAACCACTATTTTCTCCCTTTAGAGGTCAAATCAAAAATCCTCTCTTAGTGAACTTATTCTTCAAAATAAACACACTCAAGTTCATGTCTATAAGACCAGCGGTTTGGGTAATAGATCCACTCCCACCATTTTCATCTCTTCTCCCTCTCTCCTCGATCCCCTGTTCTACTACTCTCCAATTCCCCTTCTCCTCAATCCGGGATGAAAGGTGATTTCTTTTCTCGATCCCCTCTTCTCCATTCACCCTTCCTTGTCCTCCTATTCTCACTCCCCACGTCCCCTCTCTCCTCAATCTTCCCTCTTCCCTCCTCTCAATCCCCCGTACTCCTCCTGACTTAACCCTCTTTCTCCCACCTCCTTCCCTTCCCTAGCGCCTTGCCAGCGACTTCGAGCGACTTTCACTAGGTCAGACCACTGAGGTCACTATTTCAATAAATAGATGTTTGCGTGTTTCCCTTTCTAGAAAGATCTCGTTCGTATAACGTTGTTCAAGAGCCCTCTCTAAATAAATTAGCTTAATCATCATCGTCGTGAACGAGGTGTTAGAGCCAGGTCACACAGCAAGCGTGTAAACGCTTAGTAGGCGCTTCGCCCGCATTAGTCGTTCTCTCAACCGTTCCCGAAAGTTTTCGAACAGAGCCTATAGACGCCGCCAGCGACGGGCTGCCAACGACCAATGCCATATTATTATTGTTGATATGTTTTAGAGGTGTGTGTGTGTGTGTGTGTGTGAAAAACCTTTTAATCCTCACCGTATAAAATAAAGTTAATAAAATCGGGTTAACTCTTTTCGTTCGGTGAAAATGTAAGGGTTTTTCGTATTGACCGCACAAAATGAGATAGGTTATGGTACTTCTCACCCACGAAAAAACCGGCCTGAGGGTCAGATGTCCTACTAGTAGACCCTTTTACCTCCCGCGCCGCTGCTTTCAAGGCCCACTCCATATTCATCCGTTTGTTTATCCTTCTTTCACGGCAAAACGGAGCGACGAATTGACGTGATTTTTTAAGTGGAGATAGTTGAAGGGATAGAGAAGGGATATAGGGATATTGAAGGGATGTCACAACATAGACTGCTTTTTGCATCTTTCTAATGCCAGCGAAGCTGCGGGAAAAAACAAGTAAATGTATGGGAATTACGCGGGTAAAACTGCGAGGCCAGCTAATTTCTAATGTAACGTAAAACTACGCCGCTATAGCACTGTGCGATCTATCCATAGGCTACTAGACATTCGTCCGTCGCTCCTCGCACCGTAGCTTTCGAAGCCAGCTTCATATAAATCTTCATACATTAAATCACGCCACTCCCCGGGTCGATACCGCTCTCGCTAACATCGAGACCGACGCCTTACCCATTGAACTTGAACACGCTAACCACTCTTCCAAAAGTAAATCTGTGTCACTCGTGTCCACGATTACAAATGATTCTTCAATGAAAAGAATTGAAAGTGATGCTTGAGTTACTAATTGTTTCACTTATTTACTTACTTAATTGACTAATTTGACTATTTATAGATTTTAAAGCATTATAAATACAGCTAATGAAAAGTCAGGTTTTTAGTCAATTTTGGAATAGTAAAATTTGTGAAAGTAATTGTAAAAGTAGAAGTATTGGGTTTATTCCTGTCTTTGCCTTCTTTTTATTTATTTCTATTATTTCCGTAAATAAATATGTGTATTACAATATTATTATCTATTTACCTTAAGCTTAAATTCAATATCTATCTTGTCAAGTAAGTAATTATTTTGCTTATTAGTCTAGTGGTTAATGATCCTGACTGCTAAACCATAGGTCTTGGGTTGGATTCAGTATTTATAGACACACATTCAAATGTTTCTGTGTCACGCGTGTCCACGGTTACAAATGATGAATTATTAAGTTATTGAACATGGCCGTGACATAGAAAACTGCAATAAGATGCTTGGTTGTCTAGACAAATGACCTCAAGCGATTTAGGATATACTCTAACATTAAAATAACAATTATTGTTACACTGCTGGGCAAAGAAGTCTTACACAGTGAAAGCATGATTGATAACCACGCTTGCTTGAGGCGAATTGACGATTTCGGACTTAGTTTAATATTAGCTCAGGTTTTTTCGAGAATATGTAAGGATAGTTTTCTGATATATTAAAAGAGACAGTTAAGCAGAAAAGTAGAAGGGTTGCGGCATAGTTACAATAGTTCCCTTGGCAACCGAAGGAACATGAGTGGGTTTTAGTCAGTAAAAGTCTGACACGGTGGACGGGAGAACCCACTCGTCAAAAAAAAATTGAAAATAACTAGTGGTTTAATGAACTGAAAATTTATTTGAACACACATCTGTGTTCGAGAGAATTTAAATTATATCGAAAGGTACTCGAAATGTAAAAAAATCACTCTGGGTCATGCCCGGATTTAAACCCACTAGCGCGCCTTAACCAATAGGTCATCATGACATGACCTTTCACTTTTTTGTCAGTTTTATTTCATTCATATTTTATTTTTTCGATTAATTTATTATCTGGTATATTTTTTATGACTGCTCCTCTTCTGTAGCTCATAGCGTGATGTTATGTAGCCTATATTTTATTCTGATATATAAGCTATATTATTGTCAAGTTTCAACAAAATCTGATCAGTAGTTTTTGCGTAAAAGTGTAACAAACACCCCCCCCCCCCCCCCACACACACACACATACAAACTTTCTCATTTATAATATTTGTAGGATATTATTTTCTGTGTCTTGACAGCCCTACCTAAGTAATGAATACACCTTACAAGCGGGTGGGAAATACCACGATTGGGGTCATTGGCATCCGTGTCACAGTGAAAGTGACCCCCTGCTCTCCGCGACGGCGACGGGTTAGCTCTGTTCAGGGTGTGATTGGTAACAGGTAGAATGTACGAGTTAAATGACTAATATGCTTGTTTAGGCAAGGTGTTTTAACCTTATAATGACCAAGCGAGAGCCGGCTATCAGGTTGCGATTATCGATTATGTTTCTATTGTGTCTTAAATCACGTATGTTGTATGTAAAAATAAAGGCTAAGGCAACAGATGCATATAATGACTTTATAAATTATTAAAACAACTAAATCGCTTCCTTTCGAAGGCCCCGGGGACCCGACACCTATTGTTCAAGCCTATAATTTACAAATACCTCAAACTCGGTATCCGTGTTGACTTTCACTTTGACCCCACAAGCTTGGCCCGAGCGGTGTAGGGTTAAATTTATTTAAATAGGTGCTTCATAATTTGCATTCAATGACTTTGGTATGAGATAAATAGGTGTAAATTTGTATTTAGGTGTTGTTTACTGTGTTAAACTTTTTGAGAAAGCTTACTACTACGAGTACTATCTCATAAATACTTAATACCCCATGAAGGGTTACTTGAGCTCAAGTGACCCTATTGAAAAGCTCTAAATTCCCTTCTTCGTGTAAATTACCTATATATGTATATGTCGCAGGTTTTTCACCAAATTAGGTTTTTGATGAAAAACGGGTAGATGACAAATTTTAAACTTAATTTCATCATAAACCTGTTAGAGTCCAGATTTTTGATTAAAAACCTGAACTAGTTTAGGTTTATGATGAAGTTCTGGGCAAAATTGCTTTGTTTTATGACCAAATCAATTAAAATGAAATAAATAAAACAATCTACCATCATTTGTAACTTAGTAGAAAGAAATCAATTTTTTATTTATCAAAATTTCACATCCATGATCCAATCAATATTCTCGTTCATTTTTTTTTATTTGGGAAACAAACAGATACAATATAAACCACACAATATCCAACCAACTAAGAAAGGATTTTTGGAAATTCCAACACTAAAAGGGAAAATAGAGAATTTTCGACATTCTTCACGTGGGCGAAGCCGCGGGCAAAAGCTAGTTTGTTTTAAATACAACCATTTTGTTTATACTTTGTTCACTAATTATCAATTGAGATAACAAACAAAAAAAAATTACTGAGCGAAAGCTACACTTTTCCCTACTACCATTATCTTTAAAACGTGCGGTCAAAGTCACGGATAAAAGCTATAGAATATCATTGAACTCAATAAAACAGCTTTGTGACGAGACGATAACATTCCGATCGATTTACTATCTGGGTTTAATGGCGATCTCTCTTATAAGGAAGCTCTACTTTAAATAAGCTTAGGAGATTATTATCTGTAAGATCTAGCTACGCAAGATTGTTATAATTACCATTATTATTTACTTCATATCCGGGGCCAATGAACGTCCATACTAATATTATAAATGCGATAGTAAGTCTATCTGTCTGTCTCTTCTTTACGCATAAACCACTGAACCGATTTGAATGTAATTTGGTACAGACATAATCTGGGACTCGAGAAAGGACATAGGATAGTTTTCATTCCGGACATCCCCCGGGAATGGGAACGAAGTCGCGGGTAAAAGCTAGTAACTACATAATATGAAACGTTTCTTTTCGCTGTCTGTCTGTCTGTACCTATGTATGTTTACGATCTTTAAAAGTACGCAACGGATTTTGATGCGATTTTTTAATAGATAGAGTGAATCAAGAGTAAGGTTTTTATGTACAACACATAAATAATTAATGATTATCTTTATATATATAATTCTTCTGTGAGTGTGTATGTCATTGAACTCCTCCTAAACGACTGGACCGATTTTGATGAATTTTTTTGTGTGTGTTCAAGGGGATCTGGGAATGGTTTAGATTCACAAATCAACCCGGCAGATGGCGCTGATTGCTTGAAAAAGCATGTGATCTCGAAAACGGCCCCTACGATTTCGCTGAAATGTGATATGTGGGGGTTTTCGGGGACGAGAGATCGATCTAGCTCAGTCTTATATTTTCGAGTTTTAAGTCAAAATGTTTGGCGCCCAACAAAGTGGGCACGGGCCAGCTAGTATTATATATATTATAAAAAAAATTGGAAAAGGATAAATACCATGTTGGGAAACAATAAACAAGTAGTTGTAATTTTATCAAACATGAACGGTCTAGGCAGTATTATAGACATAAGTTATCTTCTTAGTCTATCTTCAATAGAGGATATAAAACATAAGTGTTATGAGATTTGGATTTAAAAAATAATAATTTTGTTATTCCTTAATTGTGTTTTTTTTTTCATTTTTAAAATGCCATTTTTTTGATGTAGTCGTTAGCCCTATAGCTCGTGCGTATTGCACAAATCCACTCTGTTTTGGTCAACAAATTAAACTGGTGGCTGTGTCAAAGCAACCAAGGTTTTGTAAACCTTGTTGAAAAGCTTCAACTTTTTGGCTAACTGCCTGCCTCGACAGTTCATAAGTGCCTGGAACTCCTGCCGGGGTTGCGGAATAGTTCTAATAGTAACTGTGACCCCGGAACATAGGGCAACCGAAGGAACATGAGTGGGTTTTAGTTAGTGAAAGTCTGGCACTCTGTTTACGAGGCATTTGATCAGGTAAATTGCCAGTTGATCAAATGCCTCGAATTTTGTATATAAAACTGTTAATGTAACAATTTTCTCCTCTTCCTCAGATAATATACTACGAACACGCACAGCATCAGCATCATTACGACCATGAGGAGGAAGACTCGCACGGCTGGGGACCCTGGTCCAGGAGCATACTACCTGATGATGTAAGTACCAACGCTAAGTCACCATCTCCCTAGCCTTTTCCCTACTATGTTGAGGTCGGCTTCCAGCCTAACCGGATTCAGCTGGATACCAGTGTTTTACGTGAAGCGACTGCCTATCAGACCTCCAAAACCCAGTAACTGGGCGACGCGATACCTCTTGGTCAGACTGGTCAGACTTTCTGGCTTTAACAGTAACGACTGTCAAAGTTCTACGAATGACGACCGGGACCAACGGCTTTACAAGCTTTCCGAGGCACGGGATGTCAGTGATCCAAGATAAACTTTAGAAAGTGCATATGAATTGAGAAAGTCACATTTGGTCTGGATTCGAACTCACAACCCCGAAAGAACAAGGGCGTGTCAGTAAAAGTCTGACACTCCCTCATGTCCTGCCCAGGGCGGGAGAAGTCATTTGATGATTTCCGATCCACAAAAAAGGGAATGTCGTTTCTCGAACGTGGTTTTAACACCCAAATGATGTGCAACAATTTACATGCGTCAATACATAGTACAAAACAAAGTAACTCCCCGCTAGCTGTATCAAGAATCAAGAAACGAGTGCATAGGCATCTATTTATTATTTATTTATTTATTTATTAATTCTTTATGCACAACGGTACATAGGCGGACTTAATGCCGCAGGCACTTCTCATCTATTGGGTGAGCTCGCTCCATCGTAGGCCACGTCTATGCCCTAGGGCCTCGGACTAGTCTGGGACCAAGAGCAAGCCCATAAGCAAAAAAAAAACTAGATCAAATGTAAAACGCAATACACATTGAGCCCGCCGGGCCGCCGACATATATCGACAACTTTTTGTCGGCGGTCTAGTTGGCGGCTTCACTTAATACAAGTCGGAAAATTTAGTCGGCGGCATGTCGGCGGCTTGAGATGAGAAACTTATTTGGCAGTCAGTGATTGCATCGCCGGGCAACTGAGCGCAGGCGTACCCAAGCCGCCAACATGTCGGCGGGCTACAAGCGCGGGCGCATGTTGCCGACATGATTCTTTTCATACAGGCCGGGTTGTGTCGCCGGGTTTTGCCGGCGGCCCGGCGGGCTCAGTGTGTATTGCGCTTTAATTTGACAGGACTTAACAAATATTTTATTTTCTGTCCTTTTCTTAATAAAATGGAAAGAAAAAGATTCACTGATCACCACCATTGTGTCTATTAAGTTTATAGATATCGTATACGTAGCTATAGTATATTAGATACGGCATTAATTTAACACGCGGTATAAAAAGACATAATCAGAAAGCCGTCAGCTACGGAAATTCCGCATTAAACTAAATGTCATTGAGCGGAAATAATTTTATAAACACACCTTTCATTTTTGGTGTAAAAAATTGAGCGTATGATGGTCGTGAGAGTATTTCAAGTTAAGCTAAAACTAGCAGCCACTCGCGGTTTTGTCCGTGTTGTTAATAACCATTCTGTTCCCAAATTTTAGGCGCGATTAAAAACATGATCACTAAAAATACGTCGATTTAGGCGCTGGCTAAATTGACAGGACACGAAATTTATGATATAATATTATGCTCTCTTATAAAGGCTCACTCTAATAATTTCCCTTTAAATAAACAACTTTTATTATAGAACCAACCCTGAAATAGCAAAAAAAATATCAAAGTTCAATGCTCTCCTGACGATAATGTATGAAACAGCTGATATTTTGTTCGAGATTTCAGAGTTGGTTCCATAATAAAAGTTGTTCGTTTTTATGAGTAGAATTATCTCCTAGCGGGTTATTCAAGACCAAAAATACACCTAGTATACTCTACAGCCCTTAAAAGTTGACAACTGTTAAATAATATGCTGTATTATGTAAGGCAACACTTATATTTTGATGTGTTCTAAGTTACTTTTAATTTGTGACACTGGCAACCCTCTCTCTCTCTTCAACTATCTGTCATGGTGGACGCCGAGTGTTTGTACGTGCAATCTTCATCTAAATAAAATTCATTGTGTTAACTCTGCAACATTATTTTATTACAAAAGTCCTAATAGCAACTAATAATTATTAAAACTTTTATTTTTACAGGAAACAGAAGTAGATGCCAGCGAAGTCTCGCCCTATAAGGCGCAAGAACGAAGCCCGCTGGTGTTCGGTCGACCTTATCTGACGAGAGTGTAACATATCGCCGTCTCTTTCACTCCAGTCATAGATTATACCTTGACTTGCTATGGAAACTTGTTAAACCTACCATGTTAAGAAAATTGATGAAAATATGAAATTAGATTTATAGAAAACAAACGCCAGATTTAAATTTAAAGGTGTATGTAGACAGTAAGCATTTTTGAAAATACGTAGAGTTCTGTCCAGATCCATAAAAATATTATAAATGGAGTGTGTGTGTGTGTCTGTCTGTCTGTAGGTCGTTCGCGGCAAAACTAATTGCTTAAATAGAATATTGGGCATTTTACTGTATGGGATAACTAGTTTTTTTTAATAATACTAGCTGACCCAATAGATGTAAATAGTATTTTGTTTCTACCACGATTCATAGATGGCGTTGTATTAAAAACTAAATTTTCATCATTATTTTTAGTTCTTGAATTTTTATAGTGTAATTTTAAAAGTCATTCTACTATTTTCTGGGGCAGAAGAAAAACAAAGATCACGAAAATCAGCCTAGCTGTCCCGTTTTCAAGTTTTAATTGCTGTAAATAACCCGTTTTAGTTTTATATAGGTATTTAGTAATATTTATTTCACGATTTTAGTGTGGTAGGTTTTCCATTATATTCCATGGTAGCAGCAAATATTAAAGATTACTTGTGGTAATGCGATCTTTATAATGATTTAAACAATAATATGTTATAGATACTTAGTTTACTTATTATAATTACGAAAATAACTACTGTCTGTCTGTCATGCTTTCTGCAAAAATAGAGAATTAATTTTGATGAACTTTTGGTATTGAGTCAGCTTTACATCCAAGGAAGGACTATTTATATTTTTAGATAAGTATATAACGTGGCATACCACGGCCGGCAAAACAAGCATTTATCTAAGATCTAAGATGTGCCAATTTCAAATAATTTTCGTTGCTTGATCACCGTATTTTTTAGGGTTCTGTACCTCAAAAGGTAAAAACGGAACCCTTATAGGATCACTTTGTTGTCCGTCTGTCCGTCCGTCCGGCTGTCAAGACCCTTTTTCTCAGAAACGCGTCGAGATATCAAGCTGAAATTAATATCACAGACTCGGGTCTGCTATCTCTTAAAGCAGTGAAAAAATCAAGTTTTTAAATCAACGCAATAAAAAGATACGGCGGTTAATATTGCAAATTTGGACATTTGCAAGGAAATCAAAACCTATAGGGTACTTCCCATTGACCTAGAATCATGAAATTTGGCAAAAAGCAAGGTCATGTAACACAAGTAAAGGGAAAACTCTGAAAACCGTAAATTTGTAGTTAGTTCACACCAGGCGTCAGTCTGTCCGTCTGTCTGTCAAGAACCTTTTTCTCATAAACGCGTCGAGATATCAAACTGAAATTAATATCACATACTTAGGTCTGCTATCTCTCACAGCAGTGAAAAAATCAAGTTTCTAAATCAATGCAATAAAAAATACGGCGGTTTATATTGCATATTTAGATATTTTTAAGAGAATCAAAACTCAAAACCTATAGGGTACTTCCCATTGACCTAGAATTGTGAAATTTGGCAAGAAGCAAGGTCATGTAGCACAAGTAAAGGGAAAACTCCGAAAACCGTAAATTTTTAGTTTGTTTACATCAGGCGTCAGTCTGTCCGTCTGTCTGTCAAGAACCTTTTTCTCATAAACGCGTCGAGATATCAAACTGAAACTAATATCACATACTTAGGTCTGCTATCTCTCACAGCAATGAAAAAATCAAGTTTCTAAATCAATGCAATAAAAAAATACGGCGGTTTATATTGCATATTTAGATATTTTCAAGAGAATCAAAACTCAAAACCTATAGGGTACTTCCCATTGACCTAGAATTGTGAAATTTGGCAATTCTAATTTCACAATTCTAGGTCAATGGGAAGTCCCATTGACCTAGAATTGTGAAATTTGGCAAGAAGCAAGGTCATGTAGCACAAGTAAAGGGAAAACTCCGAAAACCGTAATTTGTAGTTAGTTGACATCAGGCGTCCGTCTGTCCGTCTGTCTGTCAAGAACCTTTTTCTCAGAAACGCGTCGAGATATCAAGCTGAAATTAATATCACATACTCAAGTCTGCTATCTCTCAAAGCAGTGAAAAAATCAAGTTTCTAAATCAACGCAATAAAAAGATACGGCGGTTTATATTGCATATTTAGACATTTTCAAGGGAATCAAAACTCAAAACCTATAGGGTACTTCCCATTGACCTAGAATTGTGAAATTTGGCAAGAAGCAAGGTCATGTAGCACAAGTAAAGGGAAAACTCTGAAAACCGTAAATTTGTAGTTAGTTCACATCAGGCGTCCGTCTGTCCGTCTGTCTGTCAAGAACCCATTTTTTCAGGAACGCGTCGAGATATCAAACTGAAATTAATATCACATACTCAAGTCTGCTATCTCCCAAAGCAGTGAAAAAATCAATTTTCAAAATCAACGCAATAAAAAGATACGGCGGTTTATATTGCATATTTAGACATTTTCAAGGGAATCAAAACTCAAAACCTATAGGGTACTTCCCATTGACCTAGAATTGTGAAATTTGGCAAAAAGCAAGGTCATGTAGCACAAGTAAAGAGAAAACTCCGAAAACCGTAATTTTTTAGTTATTTCACTAAAAAACAAATTAACGGAACCCTCGTTGCGCGAGTAGAACTCGCACTTGACCGGTTTTTTTTAATAAAATCTTTGCCAAACGAAATTTTAAATAATAATCTCGATAGCTAATTTTTTTTTTTAATATTCGTGAATATTTTGCTTCCGAGACAATGAGCAGAAAATTATGTGTAGATGCATTTTTACCTAATAAAGTAGCAAACAGATAAACACAATTTTATATTTAAATAGCTATATAAATAACCTCAATATCGCACGCAAGTAATCGAGTGTTGCCAGTAAAAGGGTCGCAGTGTTGCAAGCATTAAAATATGTTTATACCTAAGATTTAAGTATAATTAACGAATAAGGCATAATTAATTAAGTTGAGGCCATAGTGTGTGTGTTATTTATTGTGTGATTGAGTGAATGTGCCTTTATTTATTTAATTAAATTATTTTTTCAAAAATTTGTGTTTTTATTGAAATGTTTTGGCTTTTTTGTTTTATTTTTCCTATTCCACTCGTTCCACTACGATAATTAAGAAAAACTCAATAGAGCTACAAACCAGAAATTGGAATATACAAGGTGTATTTTTGGTATTGCTCAACCCGTTAGGAGATGATTCTACCCATGAAAACAAACAACTTTCATTATGGAACCAACTCTGAAATCGCGAAAAAAATATCACCTGGTTCATACATTATAGTCCGAGGGCATTGAACTTTTCTTAGAAACAGCTGATATTTTTTTCGCGATTTCAGAGTTGGTTCCATAACAAAAGTTGTTTCTTTTCATGGGTAGAATCATCTCCTAACGGGTTGAGCAATACCAAAATTACACCTTGTATAATAAATAGAGTTCTTTTTGGCTAAACTCAATAATAGAAATTAGTTTAATACATAAAATATAATGGACTGGCAAAAATACAACGGTGCTGATTCTCTTGTTTACAAACTGAACTAAATTTAAGTTAAATGCATCTTTTTCTTTCCATTTCTTAAGGAAAAGGACAGAAGATACATTTTAGTTTAATCCTGTCAAATTAGACAGCGCCTGAAGAAAATTGACGTATATTTAGACGCCATGTTTTTAAATCGCGTCTAAATTGTATATGGAGTGTCTAAATTTGACAGGACTTAACTAATATTTGATCTTGTCCTTTTCTGAATTAAACGGTAAGAGAAAGATGCACTTAACTTAAATTTACGTTAGTTTGTGAGCAAGGTACCATTGTGTTTGTATTATTCCACTACTTAAAAAAAAAATACGAATTATTGGTCCCTCCTACAACCTGTTCAACTTTAAATCTACTAAGATGAACTATTTCATATTATTCTATCATCTAAAAGCTACGTATTTAAACATCAATTTCAATGCATTTAATTTGTCGTTTGGACAGTGTAGGTTTAATAAAAAAAAATCTGGGTATCCAGGGCTAGCTACCATAATTTGGAAAAAAATAATAAGAAAAAAACACACCACTATAAAACCAAAAATATATTTTCTCATTAATACATACTGTTAAACAAACAATCATTACATACAGGCACTAAAAACAAAAACCGACGACCACCGATACTACTCAACTAGCCACGGAAACAGCCGAACATTCCCGAATTTGCCCGAACTACCGCGGCGAATATTTCGGGTTATCAGGCGCGTACGTAAAACTTCTCAATTCGTAAGACACGCCATTTTGGTTCTCATAACCGATTTCCTTTTGAAAATCTTCGAATTCCGAAGAGCCGCCAAACACGCGATTCGGTTTCCGATCGTTGGAGTTCGGGTCGCGATCGTCAGTCTTCGGGTCGGATGGCGCGCTGTGATTGGTCGGCAGCGGTCGGAATAAGGCGGAATGGGCGGTCGCCGTGTCGAGATCGGCTTTCCTCGATACGATTATACGTATGTCGGTGTGTAGGTATAGCTTACCGGATTTCGATGTCATAAATCTGGAAAGAGATAAAAGATGGCGTTAGTTTTCTGCGTATTTTAGTCGTAAATACAGGGCGTTACATTTTCGCAAATTTTACAAAATGCAATCTTTTAAACGCTAGTAAAGGGAAATAATGACTGATGCAACTGCACGAAAATGGTCTTTTAACATAAGTATTTGGTGAAATTTGCACAATTTTTTTTCACATGGTATTAAAAATGGTCATATTTTGACACAAAAAATATTGATCCCAATCGCTTCCGTTTCTACCACCATTGCATAATTCGAACTGACAGCGTCCATTCATTAGGTGCTTCCCCTAAGATGTTGAAGATAGGGCAGCCATCTGTCATTCATCATCATTATCATAATTGCCTACTATTGAGATGGCTGCCCTCCATCTCAATAGTAGGCAATAGGCTGATGACTGCTACTGAAAGGTACCAGGGATGTAGACATACCTAAGAGGTAGCAGATACCGCGGCTACTTACTTTGCAATGAGGGTTTTTGCGTATGAGAAATCCGCTAGATGGCAATACGTAGGCGTCAGGTCCAACTGCAGCATGATTGGTGAATTTTTGACATATCTGTCAATGTCATGCTGTTTTATCGACAGATATGTCAAAATTCACCAATCATGCTGCAGTTGGACCTGACGCTTACGTGCTGCCAAAAAACCCTCATTGGCTAATAAAGTCAAATGCGCGCGCGCGGCGAGCAGAATCATCTAGAAGTAGTTTTTTCGCCTTGTACACAGGTGCTAGGTACCAGGAGCGCATACTAACCTAAGATGTATAAGATAGCGCAGCCACTTGTGTGCATGATGTCTCGAGGTAAGAAGGTTTTTCGCCTTGAATATTATGAGTTTTTCGCCTTGTATTATAGGTACGCTATAGCTCAAAGCTACCAGGCTCGCATACTAACCTAAAATGTATAAGATGTGCGCTGTATAGTGTACAGTTCATAGGTACCAGGCGCGCATATTCACCTAGGAGGTAGCAGGTAGCAAAATCACTCGTCAAAGTAGGACAATGTCATGGCCTCTAGACTCATCAAAGATGTCGATTTTGCGCCTTATACCAAGTCTACACTACGTGTCACAGGTACCAGGAGCGCACACTCACCTAAGATAGCGCAGCCACTTATGCGCATGGTGTCTCGCAGGCGGGTCTGCACCGGCCGGCATGTACAGCGTAAGTTGTAAATAGTGTACAAGGTCACCGGTACAAGGCTACCAGATTCCTCAAAGAAGTAGATTGTTCGCCCTGAACTAAGTATACACACGGCCGCACGGGTTAAAGGTACCAGGCATGCAGACTTACCTAGGAGGTGAACTTGTTGTCTTGAACATGGGTTTTTTCGGGGTACGCCAAAGCTCAAAAGTACCAGGCTCGCATACTAACCTAAGATGTATAAGATAGCGCAGCCACTTGTGCGCATGATGTCTCGCAGGCGGGTCTGCACCAGCCGGCATGTACAGCGTACGCTGTCGCAGGAAGGTCCGGGCACTGGGCGGCATGCGAGTGAGCTCGTATAGCACCACAAACATCTTCACCAGGGTCCCGTGAGGGTTGAAGAGGGAGACCTGGATGGTTCCTGAACGGGCGACTCTGTAGCCGGAGGAGCCGAGGTTTATGTGGCCCTGGAACGACAAATGGTTATGGTAAATACTATGCTTTATAGGATACAGTTAAAGAATAAGGAACGTCCTAAATTACTTATGCGAAAAACGTAACTTTTTGGAAACTTCATGGCAACATATCGCTCTAGACACCACAGCAGTGCGACCAAGTCGCTCAACGTAATGTCCTATTAAAATATGGCACATAGAACTTTTTACAATAGGTTATCGGTAACTACTACAGTCGCCGGCATCAGTGTGACCTATTAAATATCGTTCATACAACTCTATACATTTTGAACTTAAACTCAAAGGCAGATTTTGCGCAAAGTGCAAATCAACTTTGACCGAAATTACAATCTTATTTCATTAGAGTCATAATATAGGCTACCTCAGTCAATCTTGAGCAAAAAAACTATTAAAACTAAAACTTGGAATTTAAATTACATTTAAAAACATTGGTCTTGCACTTGATATTTCGTCAGTGATATGTTTGGCGTCACAGCTTAATTTATTAGTCTATCTTGGGGATGAAAAAAGACCTGTGTGCTTGGCTGAGATATTTTTTTCAGAAGAATACTATTCTTTTTTTTTTTGGTGAGTGGGAAATCATCCAATGACTGCTCCCGTCCTGGGTGGGGCGGGAGGGCGTGTCAGACTCTTACTGACTAAAATCCACTCATATTCCTTCGATTGCCCTTTATGTTCTAGGGTCACGGTAACTATTATAAACATTCCGCAACCCCGGCAGGCGTTGGCCCTGTTGGGCCCCTTCCTGTGCTGACTCCTTCTCTTTGAGGCGCGCGTGGAACAAAACGCGCCGTCGACGCGGTCCTGGTCCTAGCCGGGCGGCGAGCTACCCATCGCTCGCCATCCGCAGAACCGCGCCTACGGTGGCCGGTAGTCGTCTTGCGACTCTCGACGTCTTCGCCTGGGTCTTTGTCCGGGGCGAGAGGCTCGTCGTTGCCTCTCGCGCGCCGCCGCTTCCTTCACCAGCATAACTGCTTCGCAGAAGGAGGCGACGGCATCCCATTCCGTCTCGCCCCGCAGCATGGCCTGAACCAGCGCCGGGCGCGAGAGGTCACCGCCGCCGATCGCCTCTACGAGGACACGTCTATGGTCCGCCCATGCGCGGCACACCTCCACCGTGTGCTCGACCGTGTCCTCCAGGAGACGTCAGTGATATGTTTGGCGTCACAGCTTAATTTATTAGTCTATCTTGGGGATGAAAAAAGACCAGTGTGCTTGGCTGAGATATTTTTTTTCAGAGGAATACTATATAAGCTCACCATGTAGGGCGCGTTAGTCCCGCCCGGCGCGTAGAAGAACACGGTGACGGGCAGGCGGCGGTGCGGCGGACAGAAGGAGCCGTACGCGCCGAGCTCGGCCGTGAAGCCCGCCACCGTCGCCACCGGCTCCAGCCGCCCCTTCAGCGCTGACTCCTCGAAACTACCTGTTTACACATAGAATAATATATAAATATCTTGAGGCAGGTTAAATAAGGTCATCTGATGTCTTTTTCATAGAATAAATAGATACTAGACCTCCCCGTGAACGTTTTTTCAACCAAGGAGCGTCTTAACAGTTGTCAATTTGATATTTTCTATATTTATCAATTTACTTTACTATCCGTGCGAGATAACATGGCACCTGGCTCGAATGAATGACATTTAAAGTAATAAGTGCAAAAAAGGAATTGTCGATTTTGTGCTATAACACAGTGACAGATGACAGGTATACGCTAACAAAAAATACTAACAAACTAATTTGAAGTAAAAAACTGCGCCTTAAAAATTTTTTTTTTGGATATTCTTTTACAACCTACTACGTTTACGTTACGTTACGTTTCACATTTTTTTTACAAAATACGTAGAAACAAAGTTGTAAAAAAAAAATTACGTGCACGCATGAAAATCTCTTTCTGCACACCCGCCATTTTAGTTAAACTTGTGGCGTATAATGTAATAGTGATGCTAACGCTACTGGTAAGACGAGAGCGGGGAGCCGCGCGGGGTCGCGGGGTGAGGTTTGTTTTCGAGCCAGGTGCCATGTTAGCTCGCACGGGTAGTAGGTTAGAATGCAGTTTAAATTGTTTTTGAAATGCAAATAATGGTGCCAATTCTCTTACTCACAAACTAACCTAAATTTAAGTTAAGTGCATCTTTCTCTTTTCATTCCATTAAGAAAAGGACAGAAGATAAATATTACTTAAGTCCTGTCAAATTTAGACACTTAATGGTGCCGATTCTTTTATTCACAAACGAACCTGAATTAAAGTTAAGTGCATCTTTCTCTTTCAATTTCATTAAGTAAAGGACAGAAGATAAAATATTACTTGAGTCCTGTCAAATTTAGACACTCCATAGATAATAAAATTTAGACGCGATTTGAAAACATGGCGTCTAAATACATGTCAATTTTCTTCAGGCGCAGGCGCTGTCTAATGTAACAGGATTAAACTAAAATGTATCTTTTGTCCTTTTCTTTATGAAATGGAAAGGGTCTGGTCCTGTTTATTTAGCTCCTTAGTAAGAAAAGTACATACCCAGTAGTCCAGTGCTGGGCCTAACGCGCAGCTTGCTGGGCGGGTCGCGCGGGCGGGGCGGCGCGGGCGGGGGGGACGCGGGGGATGCTGGTGGCACCGGGGACACCGGCGAGCGCGGGTGGAACAGCGCGCTGAAAACGTGGAGAAGAAAATTAATAAGCTATCTTCATCATCTCCCTAGCCCTTTCCCAACTATGTTGGGGTCGGCTTCCAGCCTAATCGGATTCAGCTGGATACCGGTGTTTTACGTAAAGCGACTGCCTATCAGACCTACACAACCCAGTAACTGGGCGACACGATACCCTTTGGTTAGACTGGTCAGACTTTCTGACTTTACTTTAGTAACGACTGTCAAAATTCTACGAATGGCAACCGGGACCAACGGCTGTACGTGCTTTCCGAGGCACGGGATGCCAGTGATGTCCAAGATAAACTTTAGAAAGTGCATATGAATTGAAAAATTCACATTGGTACTTGCCCGGATTTGAACCCACCACCTCTTACACAAGAGGCGGGCGCCTGATCCACTGGGCCATCACGACACCCAATCCTAATCCAATAATCTATACAAATATTATAAACATTACGTGGCGTGGGTGAAACCGCACGAAACAGCTACTACAAATACACAGCAATAAGAACACAGTAATAGTAATTTGTTTAGGCAGTATGAAGAAATGCGGATGAAACGAACTATTAAATCGTTCTATCAAGGTCAAGCCATACACAGATCCTCGGCTATGATCCCTTAACTTAAATGCTTGGGCTTCGATTATGTGGGCCCTTGACTTAAAAGCTTGACCTATCACTATATGGTCTCCCTGCCTCAAAAGCTTGACCTATCACTATATGACCTTCACTGACTTAAAGATTAGACATATCACTATAAAACCTTATTGTCTTAAAGGCTTTTCCTAACACTATATGACCTCCCTGACTTACAAGCTTGACCTATCACTATATGACCTTCACTGACTTAAAAGCTTGACCTATCACTATATGACTTTTACTGACTTAAAGACTTGACCTACCACTATATGACCTTCACTGGCTTAAAGGCTAGACTTATCACTGTATGACCTTCCTGATTTAATGGCTTAACCTATCACAATATGACCTCCCTAACTTACAAGCTTGACCTATCACTACATAACCTTCCTGACTAAATAACTTAATCTATCACTATATGACCTTTACTGACTTAAAGGCTTGACCTATCACTATATAACCTTTCTGACTTAAAGGATTAACCTATCAATGGTGCTGATTCTCTTGTTCACAAACTTAACTAAATTTAAATTAAATGCATCTTTCTCTTTCCATTTCTTAAAGAAAAGGACAGAAGATACATTTTAGTTTAATTCTGTCAAATTAGACAGCGCCTGAAGAAAATTGACGTATATTTAAACGCCATGTTTCTAAATCTAGTCTAAATTATCTATGGAGTGTGTAAATTTGACAGGACTTAACTAATATTTTATCTTCTGTCCTTTTCTTAATGTAATGGAAAGAGAAAGATGCACTTAACTTAAATTTACGTTAGTTTGTGTATAAGAGAATCGGCACCATTATATGACCTTCCTAACTCAAAGGCTCTTTTGGCTATGTGACTGTCACTTAAGATACGTACCTTTTAATCCCAGAGATCCCATTGATAGAGTCATCGAAGTCAAAACAGTTGTTTCCTCGCCGCAGTGGAGCTGGACTTGAAGTCAGCGGCAAACCAGTCTTCGTATGGAACACCATAGAAGCCGCAGAATCGAAACGCCAGCGAAACCTATCCATTTCTGTAGGAGACGGGATCTGGGCTTCTTGTTTTCGAGGGTCGGGGAATTTGAAGCCCTGGATGGAGAGAAGATTGGTTTTAGATTGTTAAGGCGTTGATTGATTAATTGACTGCTTGACGACTGATTTGATTGACTAAATGATTGATTAATATAACGATTGAGTGCTTCATTAAATGATTGATTTTTTTATTGTTTGATTAATTACCACATTGGTTGATTGCTTTCGAAAAACCTGATCAAATACGGTTCAGGTTTGCACACAAAGGGTTTCCTACATAGACCCCCATAAATTATAAAAATCGAGCAAACAGCTTTGCGTTGTTATTATAACAGCAATAAAATACACACTCCGTGAAAACTTTACCTCTACATTATTATGTTTTATGTCATACTTAGTTTATTGTCGGACGGACGGACAAAGTAAGCTTCATAATATGGTCATGTAACTTCAATAAAAAAAAGCAGTCCATTCTATAAAAATCGCCTATAGGTAATATTCTCTTACCTTTTCATCCGTCCCATCTTTAGGAGATTCCTCATTATTCTCCGAAACGCGATCAAAGGTCCCATAATCACACTTCTCATACAACACATAATCTTCATCGCTGATGGAGAAAGTCTTCTGCCGCTTCTCCCGAGGCCTCGAGAACACCGTATCTTCTTTCTCCAACTGCAACTCTTCTATATCTCTATCACGCTGCGCAAACCTATCACTCACAATCTTCTCGATTTTGTCCACTATAGGAAAAAACCTACGCAACTTAGGTCTCTTTATAACGTCACTATTATCAATAACACTACGATTAGTATCACAAAATGTATCACATTTATGCTTTTTAATCTTCTTATCTTCTTCAAGCATTCTTCTTTCTTCTTCGTTTTTGTCGGCCGACGCTAGGTTGTAGTTGGCTTCTGACCTTACCATTCCTCTGTCGCAAGACTCGCATGTCATTTGCAGAAGATTGCCACATTTGCATGATAATTCTTCTGTTTGGGTGGAGACTGTGTTGGTTTTTTTGAACTCAGCTGCTGGTTGTATTTCTGTGTCGATGAATGGTGATTTAGTTTCGATTCTGGTAGCTGGTAGTGTCAGATATGTCTGGTTTCTGTAGCAGCCTATAGCTCGGAACCTATCGAATCTTGAAGCTTGCAAAATTGGGATGGATGTGTGCGTTTCTTTTAGTTTTGTTAGACCATCTCCTTCAGACGATGTGCTGTCGTGTAACTTCTTAATCTTGCATTCTTTGCGAAGCCTTCGTTTGTATTTAGCTATTTCTTTGAGGCGTCTGTCGTCTAGTTTCTTGGGCCTGTCCTTGCCGTCGGACTCGTCATCACAGTTACATTTATGCTTTCCACTCTCGCTACATGGCGTGAGCATTCTGTCGTCTACGACGTTGGAGTTATCAAACTTATTTCCTGGAATGATAAAATTATATTTATTTTGAATATAAGTTCAATATAACTCGGTTTTAAGCTTTAAGGAGGTCAGTCTCTTTTATAGCCCATAAAGTAATTGCATGAACTTTAAAAGAGACCAATACAATTATTGTATTGGTAAAATCATTTTTTTTTTTTTGGTGAGTGGGAAATCTTCACATAACTGCTCCCGTCCTGGGTGGGGCGGGAGGGCGTGTCAGACTTTTACTGACTAAAACCCACTCATGTTCCTTCGATTGCCCTTTATGTTCCAGGGTCACGGTAACTATTATAAACATTCCGCAACCCCGGATTGATAAAATCATGCGAGGACCATGAAGAATAATGTCTGAGGTGCTCTCCTAATGAGAAAAGCACACAGATTTGAGTGAACCTATCCATTGCAAGCATGAATGGATGTTTGTTTCTCTTTCACGCAAAAACTACTGAATGAATTTTGGTGAAACTTTACAGTATAGCTAATAATTTAGAATTACAGATAGGCTACATAACGCTCCATGACTAAAAGAAGTCGAGCAGTAATCAAAGACCTAACAAAATCCGTTCAGTAGTTTTTGCGGAGTAACAAACATTCACACACAAACTTTCACATTAATTTCACACAAAATTTCAAATTATTCGATTTTATGATAACCTAGTATCACAGTATGATATAAAAATTTACAAACCTATGCTGAGATCATTTAATTTACCGACGATTTCTTCGTGTATATTAGGCGGTACGTCCTTGCTCGATTTCCTTTTTTGACAAGTACATTTAATGTGTGGGATATCGTCCAGTCTCGGTAGACTTTCCAGTATAATATTAAGGTATAGATTACTGCCGATGTCGGTGACTGGGAATTTATGGTCATTCGGAGGTCGCACAAAGTCCGACTTTTTGTAGCTGTCTTGAGATATCTGTATAGAGTAGACCACGTTCAGTTTGCGTTCTGTTTGTTCGTCGTCGCAGTTCGCTTCTATCTTTTTGAAGTTGCATGTCTCTCGGCTTAGCTTGCGTCTGGGGACAAAGGTACTGGGTTAGGTTGGCGTTTTTTACAGTTCTAAGGTTCTGTGGGAATGTGAGTACGTCAAATTAAATTTTATGTGAACATAGAAAGCTCTACAGAGAAATGAAATGATAAATTGGTATTTATTTTGTTAAATTGGTTAAATCATTATCCTTCATTCAATTATATTTAAGATGTCCTGTATATTTCCCTCTCAGTGAGACTGGAGGTCTCCGGCCACTCTATTCCAGTTACGGTTTTGCCACAACATCCACATTACATTCTTCAGACTAAGAGGCCTAAAGTGAACTCACTGACACCTCCTAACGTGTCTGCAGCCCTGGTACCTGGCTACTGACCTGCGCTCGGTGGCGCTGGTCTCCTTGAGGGACAGTTCAGTTCACTGACACCTGCTAACGTGTCTGCCACCCTGGTACCTGAATACTGACCTGCGCTCGGTGGCGCTGGTCTCCTTGAGGGACAGCTCAGTTCACTGACACCTGCTAACGTGTCTGCCGCCCTGGTACCTCGCTACTGACCTGCACTCGGTGGCGCTGGTCTCCTTGAGAGATATTTCAGTTCACTAGCTGACACCTCCTAATGTGTCTGCTGCCCTGGTACCTCGCTACTGACCTGCGCTCGGTGGCGCTGGTCTCCTTCAGACAGTTAAGTTCACAGACACCTGCTAACGTGTCTGCGGCCCTGGTACCTCGCTACTGACCTGCGCTCGGTGGCGCTGGTCTCCTTGAGGGACAGCTCAGTTCACTGACACCTGCTAACGTGTCTGCAGCCCTGGTACCTCGCTACTGACCCTGCGCTCTGTGACGCTGGTTTCCTTGGGGGACAGTTCACTTTACTGACACCTGCTAACGTGTCTGCAGCCCTGGTACCTCGCTACTGACCTGCGCTCAGTGGGGATGGTCTCCTTGAGGGACAGAGTTCACTGACACCTGCTAACGGGTCTGCCGCCCTGGTACCTCGCTACTCACCTGCGCTCGGTGGCGCTGGTCTCCTTGAGGGACAGCTCAGTTCACTGACACCTCCTAACGTGTCTGCAGCCCCTGGTACATCGTTACTGACCTGCGCTCGGTGGGGCTCCCGTCGGCACCTGGCCTCCTTGAGGGACAGCTCAGTTCACTGACACCTCGTAACGTTTCTGCAGCCCGTACCTCGCTACTGACCGGCGCTCGGTGGCTCTGCCGCTGGTCTCCTTTGAGGGACAGTTCAGTTCACTGACACCTGCTAACGTGTCTGCGGCCCTGGTACCTCGCTACTGACCTGCGCTCGGTGGGGCTATCATCAGCGCTGGTCTCCTTGAGGCGCGCCAACCACGCGGAGAGCTGGGAGAAGTGCAGCTGCGACCGCACGGCGTTCAGCAGCCATTGGGATGTGCTGAACGCAGGGCTCTGGTCTCCCCTGGAAGAAGAGAACGTATGCGTTAATAGTTGAAAGGTTTCTTGGAGCTCTTCAAGAAGGAGCGCATTTGGTGAAGTTTTACAACCATACCTATTTTTTCCGTAAAGCGGTGTTGCTGTGTTTTCGATTTTTGGGAACGCCGCTGAGATTACAGTCATGTCTGGATGGCAACGCATCTGCGAAGGCTCTGGTATTGTCTCTGATGTCTTTAGGGGGCGTTAAAAAGAAGAAACATCCGAAACATACTCAGAAGTCAAAGTCTCTTTTAAAGTCAATTGTATTGATCAAATCATACGAGCCATGTAGGCAAATGACTCAATACTTAATATCTTTATTGCTATTCCATAAGTAGCTTAGGAGGTAACAATATTTATGAGAACTTTATGGACCCTGTAGGACATAGCAAAGAAGCAATAACCGATATGTTTGCACTGTTTGGGGCCCGATGTGTAAGCATTAGTCACTAAACGTTTAGTCATAAGTCATAAGTATTTATTGCATTTTAGCTCAACTGAAACCTCAAGAAGCCCAAAGGCACTGACCACATAAGTTTGATGAGCCATCGGCTTGCTTGTCTCAGTAGTTTGGTCTGCGCCATCAGCCAGATATCCATTTAGTTTATACATGAAGGGTAAAAAGACCATGGACCAGGCCCGCATCGACGGCGCGTTAGTGTTCCACGCGCGCCTTAAAGAGAAGTCAGCACGGGAAGGGACCAAAGGGCAATCGAAAGAACATGAGTGGGTTTTTTGATGATTCCCCACTTCCCATAAAAAGGGTAAAAATTAATCATTTTGATGGTTGGCCACTTACTTCTTAACCTCAGCCCTCATGGTCCATCTCTCGAGGAGCAAGGCACGGTGAGCATGCTTGTCAAAGGAGTCTCCCTCGCGGCACAACGAGGAATAGCAGTCCTGGCAGTCGGGGGCCAGTAGAACCTGGAAAATGATGAGAAGGCATTGAAAGACTGTTCATGGAGTTTCTTGCTCGATCTTCTGCATAGGAACTTTTATGTATTTTACATTGATTCATAAGAAAATAGATAGTTAGAGTTTTTGATCATTTTATTAGAATGATGACAGTAAGTCAGTATGACATACATTTAAACGTAAAGAAAACAGATAGGTCTTTGCATACGCACGGTTGTATATGTAACACACCTCCGTCACAAATCGGCAAGCGCCGTATTTTTATTTTAACTGAATGCCTCTGTGGCTTAGCACGCACTTTGCAGGATCTGATCTATATGTCTCTTGCAAACCACTCCTGAATCTGTCTGTATCTCATAATGGAGACGTCCTAATATTTTGACGACGGTTCCAAACTCCCATTTTATGTTGTCGTTGGTGTAACTTCTTACTTGAACTCTCTGGCCCACCGTGAATGTTCGGGCAGGAATCACCTCATCAGTGAGTGTTCGAGTTTCCTCCGTTGTCCTTGCCTTGAAATGAACACTAAGCGTGTTCCTAATCTGTCTGCCAAACATTCGCTCATAAGGACTTTTATTTGTACTGCAGCTCGGCGTTCTCCGTAATCGCTCCTTGATGCCTAGCAGTTTATCGTGTAGGGAACCGGTCTCGGCGCTGATGCTATGTATAGCTTTTTTAATAGTTTGTACGTAACGCTCTGCTTGTCCGTTCGTAGCAGGGTGATATGGAGCTGAAGTTTTGTGAACGATCCCGCTCTCTTTGAGGTACGATTCAAATTCATTTGATACAAATTGACGACCGTTGTCAGAAACCAATGTAACTGGAAATCCAAAGGTCACAAAAAGTTCTTTAAGTTGACGTATGCACCATGAGCTTGTTGTTGTTTTTGTTTCTATGATTTCTACCCATTTTGTAAAGGCGTCCACTATTATAAACAGAAAATAACCCTGGATCGGCCCAGCAAAATCGACGTGGATCCGTTGCCAAGGTTCTGATGGTAAATCCCAATGATGTAGAATCGTGCGTGGTGGTTCATTTTGATTTAATCGACATTCTCTGCAGCCCTTAACTATGTCTTCTATATCTTTATCCATATTTTTCCAATAAACATACCCTCTTGCTAGTAATTTCATTTTTACTATACCCAAATGCCCTGTGTGTAATTCTTCTAATACGTGTTGTCTTAAAACTGCTGGTATCATTACTCGAGTTCCTTTTAGTATACATCCGTCTTGAATAGTCAATTCGTTGTCGTTGTAGCCGTATTTTCTTACTGAAGTACCCATGTTCAACGCTTCTATTATCTGACGGTATTCATCATCGCATTGGGTCTTTTCTGCAATTTTTACACGGTTGATGTTAATTGTGTTCATCTGGTTTATTTGAAATGCGCAATGTACGTCTATCTTATTATTAGCTACTACTTCTACCGGAAATCTTGATAAATAATCTGCGTTGCTGTGGTCATTTGATGTTCTGTATTCAATGGTATAGTCAAAACCAGAAAGGAAGTGCGCATAATGGAAGAGCCTCATTGTACTCATCGCCGGTAAGGTTTTATGTGGGTCGAAGATAGTAGTGAGTGGTTTGTGATCTGTAATAAGAATGAATTTTCTTCCGTAGCAATAGTGAAAGAATTTCTTTAATCCCCAGAACAGAGACGTCGCTTCCTTGTCAATCTGGCTGTATTTTTGTTCACTATTTGTTAATGAACGTGATGCAAAGGCAATAGGTCGATCTGATCCGTCCGCTAGTCGATGCGATAGGACTGCTCCAAGTCCAAGAGGTGAAGCATCTGTAGCGAGAACTAAAGGCTTCTTGTGGTCAAAATGCATTAAAACTCTCTCACTTAGAATTTCCTGTTTGATTTTATTGAAACTTTCATTACATTTGGATGTCCATTCGTATTTTATGTCTTTCTTGAGTAGGTTGTTTAGGGGACTACATATTGAAGCTAAATTTGGTATAAACTTATTATAGTAGTTTGCCATACCTAAAAATGTTCGCAATTCGTTGACGTTGTTGGGTCGTTTAGTGTCCAAAATAGCTTTTACTTTAGTTTGATTTTTGTGAAGTCCATTTTTATCGATGGTATGGCCTAAGTACTCAATACTCTCTTGCATAAACCGGCATTTATCCTTATTAAGTTTCAAGTTATTTTCTTGCAATTTCTGTAAAACTAGGCGTAACCTTGTAAGAAGTTGTTCTTCTGAATGTCCCTGAATTATTATATCGTCGAAAAAGCACTTTACTCCGTCTATTCCTTGAAGTAATCTATCCATGAATTTTTGCCATAAGTTCGGAGCAACCTTGACACCGAGCATAAGTCTGTTAACTTTAAATGAACCCTTGTGTGTGCTTAATGTTTGCATCATAGCGCTCTCTTCATCCATCATCATGTTTAGGTAAGCTTGACTGATATCGAGGGTACAAAATATTTGACCTCCGTTCATCTCTACTAGAATGTCCTCTATGATTGGAATGGGGTATTGTTCATCCCTTATTACTTTATTTAGAGTGACTTTATAGTCCGCGCATAAGCGTATGCTGCCATTTGGCTTGACAATAGGGACCACGGGTGTACCCCACTCAGAGGCATCAACTTTTGTAATTACCCCTTGTTCACATAGTCGCAATATTTCATCGTCAACTTTATTTTTAAGTGCATATGGTATACGTCTAGGCTTTACAAAGATTGGTGTTGCCTCTTCTTTCAGTGTCAAATGGGCCTTGTAATTAGGTATACACCCTAGAGAACCATCAAATACTTTCGAGTATTCAGAAAGAATAATATCCAATGTAGGATGTACTCTTGCAGAAATAAAATTAATATTTGCCAAGTCCAAGTTGATTGCTCGTATCCATGTTCTACCGAAGATTGCGTCAACGTCTTGTTCAATAATGTATAATTTTTCCTTAAACATTTGGTTTTTGTATTTGCACGTAACGTAGGCAACTCCGAGTGGTGAAAAGATTTCTCCTGTATATGTTCTCATTGTAATGTTTGTTTTGTAAATTTTGTATCCTGTGTTCAATATTTTGAAATCCTTGAATGAGATAGTTGACAAAGCAGCCCCTGTATCAACTTCCATTTTTAGTTTCGAATCTTTGATTTGTACATTTATCATAAATTTGTCTGTTTTGTTAGATCGAATTAGATTCATATTCCAAGGTGTAGAGTCATCGACTTCATCTGAAGAGTCACCATCATCATGTGACCCCTCATGTTCAGGCTGTAGTTGATTGGTTTCCTGTGTTGATCGTAAACAAACGCGTGCTAGATGACCCACTCGTTTGCACTTGTAGCAGGTATCCTTGATGCTTCTGCATTTATGTGATTGATGCTCCTGACTTCCACAGCGAAAGCATTTTCCTTTTAAATCTTTGGCCGTTAAATGTTTTCGTACTTGAGTTTCACTGTTGTGTTTTGGGTTAGTTTTAATAATTTTCATTTGTAGGTCTTGATTTGATGAATGTGCTGGTGATATATATCTACTGTCAGATTTTGCTAATTCAATGGCAACTGCTTTATTTAGTAATTCAGAGAAATCTGTCTCCGCTGTTTCCTGTAATATTTTGGTTCGAATTTCGGTGTCTTTTAATCCTCTTATAAATTGTAAAGTAAGGAAGTTGTCGCAGACGGACTTTTTACAGTTATTACAAGTGAACTCACAATCTTGTGCTAAATGTTTCAAGACAGAAGAATAAGACATCACCGTCTCGTCTGAGCCTTGAAGTCGAGAAATAAATTTATGTTGTCGAGCCCAAATACTCGGCTTTGGATCTATATAATGTTGCAATATTTGAACCAAGCTGTTGAATTCTAGTTCAATAGGATTGTTTGGAGCACACAAGTCGTAGGTTTTCTGATGTAGATCTGGTGGCAACAAACTAAGCAGCGTCATAGTCTCGGTTTGTGGATTGTTGCAATTATTTAGTTTCATATACGTTTTTAATCTTTGTACAAAGTTATTGAAAGTTTCTCGTTCTTGTAGTGGTTGAAAGTTAATTCTTGGTACAGCTATTGATGTATTTTCAGTGCTCAAAGAATTTTGTGATGCTGTGACGTACGCCGACGGTGCGATTTGTGTTGTGGGGCGTAAGGCAAGCAACTTTAGCTTTAATTGTATTATAAATTCTTCTGTCGTGTGTCGTTGCTCTATTTCAGCTTCTAAGTTTGCCTCATCTGTGTGTAATTCAATGTTGTTTTGTATATTTTCAAATTTTTGTTCGTAATTTGTTATACTTGACAGCCGTGTACTTACTTCGAATTCTGAAATGTTGGATAGTTGAGATAGTGTACGTTCAATTCTTGTAAGTTGGCCTCGCAGTGTTGCGCGAAGGCGAGTAAATCGCGCCAGTTCTTCCGACATCCTCGTCGCCACTTTTATGTATTTTACATTGATTCATAAGAAAATAGATAGTTAGAGTTTTTGATCATTTTATTAGAATGATGACAGTAAGTCAGTATGACATACATTTAAACGTAAAGAAAACAGATAGGTCTTTGCATACGCACGGTTGTATATGTAACAGGAACCTACTGTTCTGGAACGTGGAACGAGCTTATTGACAGGTTTACTTCTTGACAATTTAAAATTATCTTTAAATGGTACAATGATCGAATGATTTTGAGTTTGAATCAGGTTCATTACAGTTGACGTTAGAGTTGACTTTCTGTTCTACACATCCGCTAAATTCTAAGAATTAACTGCATTTTACGGCAACATGAGAAAATAAAATGGTAATAATGAACAAACCTCAATGCAGACAGGGATCTGTTCATCCCACAGAGCCTGCACGCGGGTGCTGAGCTGAGCCTCCACAGCTGGCTTCGTCTCCTCGGCCTCTGCTGGCTTCGGTTGAGTTTGGACCTGGAAGTAATGGGTAAACTGTTAGGGATCATAGAATATCTGAATCTTGCTCCAGAGTTTACCAGCGTGAGCTGTATGGACCCAATTGTTTATCATCTCCCCAGCTTTCTTCCAACTATGTTAGAGTCGGCTTACAGTCTACCCAGATCCCGCCGAACGCCAGAATTTTACATGGTATATGCCCATCAGATATCGACAATTTAGTTGTTAGGAAAACGTGCACAAAGTGCCGTTGGAGAGTGTTTGTGCTTATCAAGATTGAATTCTTGCGGCCGGCGACTTGCCTGGAAGCGCCTTGCTTGCATGCGAGTCGCCGGAGGAGGAGTAGCCTTAACAGGATAAGGCCTTTATGGTTATTGGTTAGACTGATTTTCAGACTTTCTAGCTTCTAACGTCACTGACTTCCGTGCCTCGGTATTTTTGTAAAATATGTAAATGTGTCTTTGGTTGTCGTTTAGAAGTCAGATGCCCATATGTCAGCACCATACCTGTGAACGTAGAAGGTTTAGCGGGCAGTAGCTTGAGGGTGTACGAGTCAGATAT
Source organism: Athetis lepigone (assembly GCA_033675125.1). Lineage (NCBI taxonomy): Eukaryota > Metazoa > Arthropoda > Insecta > Lepidoptera > Noctuidae > Athetis > Athetis lepigone. The sequence goes on from CM066241.1 coordinate 2,363,847, forward strand.
ATAGAAAAACAGTAAGCTTTAGTATTATACGGATCAAAACTACCAGGGCATCATACCTGCGAGCTGATAGAACGTTTAGCAGGCCGTAGCTTGGGGTGTATGAGTCGGTCGTGGGGCGGGGCGCTGGCCGCGGGGCTGTACTTCCACATTTAATATTAAAGCTACCAGGACATTATACCTGCGAGCTGGTAGAAGGTTTAGCAGGCAGTAGCTTGGGGTGTATGAGTCGGTCGTGGGGCGGGGCGCTGGCCGCGGGGCTGCTACTGCGCGACCTGATGATGAGCCGGCCTAGTTGCAGTAGGAGGTTCGGCCCGGACGACGGTGGGGCCGCCGGCACGGGGTCGCAACTATGCATCTGGAAAATAGAAAAATGGGGTTAGTTTGCTTGTTAATTAATCATCTGCCTAGTAGTTTTCTTTTTATATAAACTACATCTACAATAAAAGCTTTACTTTGCCGGCCCCATATTCGGTTAGAGCTGCAACATCAATATATCTCTGGGTTAATTTCACCTTTTTATACCCTATCGATTTGGTTAATTAACTTAATGTCACAGGTTCTGTTTTCTAATCTGAGCCTAATGTAAACAATCTTGCCATGTCTTTTTATAAAAAAAAAACTCGAATAATTAATGCCGTGTAGTAATTTCCAATTCGGCTTTATTTCAAACCGACGTTAGTCAAAAAACAAAATGGAAACAATGTTAGAATGTTTTGTACACCATTTTTAGATAAGATTGTTTACATTTAATTAATTACCTAAAATCATTAAGTATAGTTATATCCATTATCAATCATAAAGAACTATCCATGGAAAAAAATCCTCTTTTCAGAATAGGTTAAACCTTCTAACACACGTAAAATGTTATTAATAATAGTAACCTTTATTGACATTCGATCTAAAAATACAGTAAAAACAATAAACAAAGTCAAAGCTTATACGAAAAACCTGCCACTTTCATCTCAACAACCTTTTAACTCCCCAAGCCAAAAGCTGCAAAATAACAAAGAATTGAAAACTGACAAAGGTACATTCGTAAACAAAGAGCTTCGAATTTGGGGCACCAGGAAACCAGGTCACTGAGGAGTGGGAGGGTGCATCACGCTATGTGGGTCAAGGGTAGCACCGCCTGGCAACAGCGATGGACTTGTAATCTTCGTGAGCACAGTTTTTGTGGTGACGTCCACCGTTTTCATAGACTTACATCCCCTATTTTTAACCCCCGTTTAGGAGAATATAGAGAACAAATAAAGTTAAGAGAAATCCGTACTAATCCGTACTTATTTCGTACTTTCCGTACTGATAACCCGGAAATATTTAAAAAACGAGTGCATAGGCATCTATTGGGTAAGTTCGCTCCATCGTAGGCCCCGTCTATGCCCTCGGGCTAGTCTGGGACCAAGAGCAAGCCTATAATAATAAAAAAAAAACTGATATTATAAATGCGAAAGTAAGTAACTCTGTCTGTCTTTCTTTCTGTCAGTCTCTTCATCACGCCTAAACCACTGAACCGATTTGAATGCAATTTGGTACAGATATAGTCTGTGACCCGAGAAAGGACAAAGGATTTTCATCCCGGAAATCCCCCGAGAACGGGAGCTATTAACCACGCGGACGAAGTCGCTGGCAAAAGCTAGTTCATAATAAAATGTTGCTGTACTAAATGCACATTAAGTGAAAACAGAAATAAGGCAGGCTTTTTAACACCGACGCAAAAAGTAGGGTGTTATAAAGGCCGTTATGTGTATGTGACATCTTAACTCTTAAACGCATGATCTTATTTGGATGCAAAAATACATGATACAAAAATTTATTCCCAAGTTTACCCCGTTACGGGTTGACTTTCCATAAATCAGGTCCACACGCCCATTTCAACCACAAACTGCTGAAATATATAGTTTGGCTTCCCACAAAGTAATTAGTGCGTTAGATAGATTATCAAAAAATTTTGGACACGTATTTTTTCCTTTTTCTCGTAAACGAAGAATGACGAAGATACAGTGCGTTAAAGTTGCGCATGACGTCACAATCAGATACATATTTTGCAGGACGGTGACGTCAAAAGCCCCCACTCCGGAACTTTGTTGCTCTTTATCTTCGTAGTTTTTTATTAATTTGATCAAGCAAAAATACGTGTCCCGTATTTTTGGCCGATCTATCAGACGGACTAAACAGAATGCCATTTTTTTATGTTGTCGTCATCCCTATTGTTTGTGAGACTCAAATATTCTACAAATTTATTTTATGAAAAAGGTTGAATCCGGGTAAGTATTAATGTGACTTTTTTAAGTAATGTACTTTCTAAAGTTTATCTTGGACATCACAGACATCGGTGAAAGACAACATCGCGAGAAAACCTGGACTTGTAGTGAATATAAGTCTGAAATTGCCACTCCGCCTTGAGCAAGCGTGGTGATCAATGCAGCAATGTCCTGCTGTGGGACAGTAATAGGCTAGTATTATTATTTTCATAAACTGGGACTGTATTATGTTAGTACTAGCTTTCGCCCGCGGCTTAGTATGCGTGGATGACTTTCATCCGCTGGATTACTCTTCATAAAGAACACACCCTGCAAGTTTCATGTCTCTAGGAGCAGCGGTTTGGGATGTGCGTGGATATATCAACAATCAGTCAGTTGGTTTACCAATTTGTACATATATAATAAAGATGTATATTAAACAGTGTGACCCGCTAAAGATGGGTCAAATTCAGAAGTAGGTCAACGCTGTAAGGGATGTATATTTCGTCATTGAACCAAAACTTTACAAGAGCAAAAATAGTCACGTTTATAAAAGTACTTTATTTTCTGTACAGCTTATAATACTATAACTGGTTAATCTATACTAATATTATAAAGCTGAATAGTTCGTTTCGTTTGGCTGAACGCGCTAATTCTAGGAATTTTGAGTTAGTATTTGAACAGTGCTTTTTGTGTTTAATAGTCCATTTATTGAGGAAGGCTATAGGCTATATAACATTACGCTACGTCCTAACGGAGTCGAGCAGTAATGAAAAATAACATTCAATAATTAAAAAAAATATATACACACACGACTCTCATGACGAAGTACGGAACAAATTTTTTTCCAACTTTACAATACTATTCATTTCAAAATAATAATCGCCATTTCGTAACAGAAACACAAATATCATAAAATTAACAAATATACATTAGCACGTAATAGAATTGAAAACGTGACAAATTACAGCACACTATAAACTTGAGTATTGCACTTGGCAACAGAGCGATAACGTTATTGGCTGGTAACAATTCGACGCGTTAGTGCCGTCACTACTTGCACCACCGTAGCGTGATTCAAATTGTCATGGTAACATTTTGTTATTTATCCCATTTTACATCTATACTAATATTATAAAGAGGAAAGATTTGTATGTATATTTATGTTTGTAACTCTGACGCAAAAAGTACTGAACGGATTTTGATGAAACTTTACAGTAATATAGCGTACCTATAAGACAGAGGCTACATTTTTTATCTTTATTGATTTATAGGGATTTTTGTACATGAAGATGACACAGAGGCTACATAACATCACTCTATGACCCACGGGAGCGGAGCAATAATCAAAATTTAAAATTATGCGGGTGACAGCTATTACTTAATATTTAGATGTCGTGATGGTCTAGTGGTTAAGACGCCCGCTTCTCATGTAAAAGGTTGTGTGTACTGGGCAAGTACCAATGAGAGTTTTTCAATTAAAAATACTTTTTAAAGTGTATCTTGGACTTTACTCCGTACCTCGGAAAGCACGTAAAACCGTTGGCCCCGTGTTGATATTCATAGATCTTTGACAGTAGTTACGGGCTGTCAGGAATCAGTGGGTATGACCAGTCTGACCGTTGTTAACAGTTGTTCGAAGGCTGAAAGCCGGCCCCATGACAGTTGAAAAAACCTAGGGAGATGATGATGACTAATACAATAAAGCTTTCTCTAGGATCAGTGGTTTTTGCCACAGAACAGATCTCATTGCTTTTGGCTGTGTGTTGATATATCAACAATAAGTCAGTCGTTTACTGCTCCGTCAGGTCGAAGCGTTATGTTATGTAGCTTATAGCCTTCCTCGATAAATGAGCTATCCAACACAAGAAGAATTTTTAAAATCAGACCCGTAATTCCTGAGATTAATGCGTTAAAGAAAACAAAACTCTTTAGCTCTATATTAGCCGTCATAGTTACCAATGCAAGATCCCTCTGACCCGATCCGAGGTCCAACCATACCCAAAATAAAAAAGGTTGGGTACATCAATGGATATTACGGGTACAAACCATATAAGTGCGTAACAAATTTATTCTAAACCCGGCCCAACATGAGCCAATATTTGCATAGAATTTTATCCTTGCTCAAGTCAATTTTAGCTTCCAATTCCTAGCATTTTTCAGGCTTGGTTTTGTTGGGATAATCCCGCCCCACAATTCCCAGCCACTGTAACTCCTGAAAGCCAGAATCAACAGTGGAGTCTACCCGAAAAGCGCCGAGCAATAAAGCTCGACGAGTCCCGGAGAAATTATTCAACTGTCTTGGATCCCGCAACGAAATTCATCAGTAAAGAACTGCGGAGGAGTAGGCAACTTCGTTTTCCACTTCTCTCCATAACAAGCAGGAGACAGAACAGAACTATGCGAATAGGCACAAAGGGGCGGTTGCAACTGAAATGAGCTTAGATTGCCTAGCATCTTGGATAAAAAAAAAAACAAAATTACTGGGCCCTAAAGAATGTGATCAACTGAATAGCAGTGTTTTACGTGAAGCGACTGCCTATCAGAAAGAAAGAAAGAAGAAAGAAAACACATTTATTCTGGACACACACAGACACACAATTAAAAACAATAATCATAAAGGAACGAAGCGTACAATATAAAGCCTGTGCGAAGCCAGAAAGGGATTCTACCTCAGCATGGAGCTGCGACATAGAGTCGCAGCGCTGGTATTCTGGCAGGGCCTAAAAGATCTCCACAGCCCAGTTTCCTCCGGGCGACTCAAAACCCCTTAGGTTAGTTTGATCAAACTTTCTACCCGAAACGACTGTCGAGTTCTACAAATGACAACCGGGACGCGTATTGCCAAACTGTATGCTGACCCAGACCGGGGTTGCTCTGAGTTCGATCGCAGTTTGCCTTTTTAGTTGAAGAGCAAACTGTATACCTATTCAGAGAGTGTCTGAATCAAACTACATTTTGCTTTAAAATACTATACCCCCCATACCAACCTTAGGAGCCCCATGGTTACGGAGATATCGATGATCAAAGTTTGAGGTTATGTTACGTCAATTTTGAGTTAGGATTTTTTCGTGTAAAATTAATTATTTTTCACTCTAATGTCTAAAAAAGATAATAAGACGGGAGCCCCGCGAAGCTCCTACTTCTGGGTGGTTTAAACAAAATAAACACTAACCTAACCTGTCCGAGTCGGGGCGCCCTAAAATTTTGATCGATCGCTCTCGGATTGACGATCCTTATTATTTTCTCAGAATGCTCTGAGCTCGTATGTACATTGCTCCAATTTGTTTGTGATTTCAATGAGCACGACGTAGTTCAGTACAGACTATGGGTGTCTGGGTCAGCATACAGTTTGGCAATACGCAACCGGGACCAACGGCTTTACATGCTTTCCGAGGCACGGGATGTCAGTGATGTCCAGATAAACTTTAGAGAAAATAATAATAATAATAGTTTATTAGATAAAAAAACATTTGATACAAATTATGGTTACAAGAGCATTGATACAGACAATACAAAATTAGAGCCCTGCCTCCTAAACTAGGAAAATCCTGTATCTTAAGAGGCAGTGTCTTCGCAAAGTAGTGCAATACAGTGATTGAGACCTGACTAAATATACAGAGTTTTTACTTTAAGGAAATAAAATATAGAATGTAATTAAAAAAGATAGAAATAGAATAGATAGAAATAGAAATGTCAATACTCATTTCATAAATGGGAAAGTGTGTTTGTGTGTGTGTTTGTCTGTCTGTTTGTCCGTCTTTCACGGCAAAACGGAGCGACGAATTGACGTATTTTTTTAAGTGGAGATAGTTGAAGGGATGGAGAGTGACAAAGGCTACTTTTTAGGGTTCCGTAGTCACTAGGAACCCTTATAGTTTCGCCATGTCTGTCTGTCTGTCCGTCCGTCCTCGCTTAATCTCTGTGACCGTTAGTACTAGAAAGCTGAAATTTGGTACCAATATGTATATCAACCACGCCGACAAAGTGGTAAAATAAAAATTGGAAAAAAGTGTTTTATTAGGGTAGCCCCCCTATATGTAAAAAGGGAAGTGATTTTTTTTTTAATTTCAACCCTGGCGTGTGATATATTGTTGGATAGGTATTTAAAAATGAAAAGGGGTTTACTAAAATCAGTTTTTGATAATGTCAATAATATCGGAATAAATCGCTCCAAAAGGAAAAATTAAAGCGTCCCCCCCATAAAAATATAAATAACAGGAGAAGTGGCAAGTGGGCGTGTCGCTGTCCGCGCAACATGCAATCGTGCTACAGGTCGTACGTAAGTGGCCGTGTCCGCGAACTAGTGTGCTCTCGAACGCCATCGTGTCAACAAATTAAAATACCGTATTGTTCAGCGATTTCTTGCAAAAAGTGAAGCAGATACCAAAACTATGTCAACAATGGAATCACATTTCATATATTTTTTCCTATATTTGTCTTTAAAATCATAAAAAATAACAAATCGAAAAATATTTTCTGTTATTTCGTTTCTAAGCATCACAGCGACTGCATTGTTTGTGCTGAAATACATTGCTCCTTCACAACTACGCAAGTTTGTCACTTAGTGACAAGACAAGCAATGTAAAAATCACAAAACGATATTTAACTAAACGCAAGAATCGCGTGATGCGGCCGCTGGTTCTTGCCGTGAGTTAATGATGTCCATGTGCAAATCCTTTAGCGTAGGTTATCGACAACAAAGTCGCCTGACGAATAAAATATTGTTTGGGAGTTATTTGTTTTAATTTGTCCACCGGTTTAACCCGCTTGGAATATCAAAGTAAATACTAATATTTACCCTGTTTTAATTTTGTTTTATTATTATTAGTCATATGTGACCAAATATTACAGCGTCCTTAAATATTTCCCTCGGCTTACCTAACACGGTTCAAGTGCATGTCGCGTGGCATCTGGACCATCATCGTGTCCATTTTGTAGCAGTATTATACCATCGTAAAAAATAAACAAATAAATAAATAACTGCATCGTATTCATATTTATAAAATTCAAAAATGCTTTTAAGTTACACAAACCCAAATTTATCTATTTACGCCATCTTTTTATTAAGTTTTACTTCCGAGAACCCAAAAAGGATTTGGTCAATAATAAATAGAAGTTTCGATAATTTTCCGATTTAGTCAATCACTAGCGTAAATGTAAAATAAATTACATTTGCACAGCACAACGATAGCCATCAATGTTAATGTGTGAGTAAGTTTTACGGTGCATGGTAAATTCACGCTGTGTAGGTGTTTTAAGGTTCATAATTGATTGTGTTGTACGTTCTAGTACAAGAAATGCGGGTGTGTGCGCGGCTGCGTATCTATTGCTTTTACTGAACTGCGAGTGTAGTAGTTGCCGTGTGGTAGGGATAACAGGAGACACAGGTATCCGATACATTTTCGTCTACAGCAGTGCAATTCCGTAAGAAATCGCGTGCGAATTCGATTTCGATCTCATTCCCGTATTCTTTTGAAACTCACCTGAAGTGAAAAATATTTAGTATTCAATGTCAAATTGGACAAGTTTTGTTTGTTACAACACGCTTATCTCCGGAACTACTGGGCCGATTTAGAAGAATCTTTACCCTACTTCCTACTTATGTTATTAATATGTGAATGTTTGTGAGAAATGATAGATGTTTGTTACGCTTTCATCAGAAACTACTAAACGGGTTTGGATAAAACTATACATAGAGTATTATAGCTTATCTACTACATAACATCACACTATGACATGCAGGAGCCAAGCAGTAACCAAAATCATGAACCCTTCGACTACCAAGTGACAGCCGGCTGTCGCGCTGCTATTGTCTTTCTGGTAAATTCACGCTGTGTAGGTGTTTTAAGGTTCATAATTGATTGTGTTGTACGTTCTAGTACAAGAAATGCGGGTGTGTGCGCGGCTGCGTATCTATTGCTTTTACTGAACTGCGAGTGTAGTAGTTGCCGTGTGGTAGGGATAACAGGAGACACAGGTATCCGATACATTTTCGTCTACAGCAGTGCAATTCCGTAAGAAATCGCGTGCGAATTCGATTTCGATCTCATTCCCGTATTCTTTTGAAACTCACCTGAAGTGAAAAATATTTAGTATTCAATGTCAAATTGGACAAGTTTTCACTAAAAATTTACCTACGTTCTCATTGAGTGGCGCTAGCGTAGTTTTTATTGGGTTATAGTACTACCTAATATAGTTTTCACCGCGGAATCAGAAGTGAGAACTGAAGTGAGATCTTACAGAATAGGCCGGCAGGGCATATCTCCTTCTTTAATATATCTATGGTCCCCCCACTCTAACTTTTGACCCGTAGGTTTAAAAAATATGAAAAAAATCCGGAAAGTAGAACTTTATAAGTACTTTCTAGGAAAATTATTTTGAACTTGATAGAAAGAACAGTTTTTGTACAAAAAAGACAAAAAGGTTGTACAAAATAATTTCTGCGTACTTAGTATGTCAACGTAACAAATAGCCTTTTTTAAACTTATAAGTGGGAACACTTATTGTGACGGACGGGAAACTACGGAACCCTACATTGAGCGTGGCCCGACACGCTCTTGGCCGGTTCTTGTCTCTTTCTAACACTAGCGAAGTCGCTTTTTATACAAGTTACCTAACTCTAAAACTAAACCATGCTATTTAACCTCCATTCTAACCTGCAAATGATTATAAACAGATTTTAACTATGAGAATTTATCTCTCGGCATCACACATTTTTGGACGCGTTCCAAAAACGTGGAGTGGAGCGTATTTTGGTTTATTTATCTAATATAAAACTGAAAAGTTTGTTTGTTACAACACGCTTATCTCCGGAACTACTGGGCCGATTTGGAAGAATCTTTACCCTACTTCCTACTTATGTTATTAATATGTGAATGTTTGTGAGAAATGATAGATGTTTGTTACGCTTTCATCAGAAACTACTAAACGGGTTTGGATAAAACTATACATAGAGTATTATAGCTTATCTACTACATAACATCACACTATGACATGCAGGAGCGAAGCAGTAACCAAAATCATGAACCCTTCTAAACTTAACTAACAAGTGACAGCCGGCTGTCGCGCTGCTATTGTCTTTCTATTGTGTCTCCAATCACGTGTGCCGCTTGAAACTTCGAAAGGTTCATGCGGGTGAAACCGCGGCATAGCATAGTTTATTTATATGTCGGAAGAGCTGTTGATATATATTTTTCACTTGATATCTTTAGAACTGTATCGTCTTTACTCTAATTTAGTTCTAGAGGTCATATACACAGTCACTCCATGAATGGTGAACGTTCTTAGCAGATATGAACTCCTGGTACCAGCCAAGGAACAATTTAAGAACTAGCTGTTAATTTTGGGTTACTGCTTGACTCTCGTTGGTCATAGCGTAATGTTACAAAGCCTATTCGATTTTCAGATGTATAAGCTCTATTATCATAAAATTTCAACAAAATCCATTCAGTAGTCTTTGCGTGAATGAGTATCAAACAACCATTTTATCTATACTTAAACTTCTATATTTATAAAATGAAGTAGGATTTCTCAATAACAGCCTTAAATTCGAAAATAGTGTGACACTCTTGCCGCGGAAAGCACGTAAAGCCGTTGGTCCCAGTTGTCATTCGTAGAACTTTGACAGTCGTTATTGGTATTCAGAAGCCAGAAAGTCTGACCAGTCGAACCAAAGGGTATTGTGTCGCCCAGTTACTGGGTTGTAAGAGTCTGATAGGCACTAGGCAGTCGCTTCACGTAAAACACTGGCATCCAGCTGAATCCGGTTAGACTGGAAGCTGACCCCAACATAGTTGGGAAAAGGCTAGGGAGATGATGACCTGCTAGAAGAAAAGTTTCTTAAGAAGGAACTTGTCTGAAGAAATACTACCTACCACCAGATCTATTTCTGCCGCAAAGCCCTGTGTTTCGGTGTTCTGGTATGTGTGTTGGTGTAGTTACAGACACATGAGACAGCATCTGTCTCTGTGATGACAACACATCTGCTCACCTCTAGTACGCACAGTTAACATCAAGCTATACAAAACCAGTTTTAGCTGACCTCGCATTGTGTTTTTTTCTCGTACAATCAGAAGTCAGCTTATACTGGTTTTGTATAGCTTGATGTGTAGCCCACCGTACCTATTGCACATGTGTATAGGCTGTGACCACTTCACATCAGGTGGACCGTCAGTTTAATTTACATCCGTTATTGTCCTCAGGAACCGGGTCAACTAGGTTGTGGAGGTCTGATAGGCAGTCGCTTAACGTAAAACACTGGTATCCAGCTGAATCTGGTTAGACTGGAAGCTGACCCCAACATAGTTGGGAAAAGGCTAGGGAGATGATGAACGCTGCCTACTAAATTGCATCCAAATTTTGTATACACAAAGTGCCGATATCTAACCCATTTAGAAATCGATTGCTTATCAAATTGTTATCTTTAACTATAGTATCGCAAGGTCGTCTATGTTTGATAATATAATCATAATATATTATATCGTTGCACTCTGTGTTCTTAAAGATTTACCTCGGTTGTATATTTTGGATGGAACATGGGGAACGGCTAAGAAAATTCAGGATGTCTGTTAACGTTTTATGACAGCCTAGTACTAGGCCAGTTGAAATAAAGTGCTTTCATCGGTCGAAAAACTATTTAGTCATATTACGGATTAGCGTTAGCACTGGTGTTACAATTGTATTTACTATAATTTACATAGATTATACTTACCTCCCATCCTTTAGAATCCATCTATGTATTTATTGATTTAAACCGCATTAAAATCCGTTTCATAGTTCAGAAGATCTGAGCGTACATAAAGAAAAGTTATAAATAGTATTTTCAGTTTATCATGTATGTATGATATCTTTGTAGAGATAGATTAAAATCTTATATATAGTGTTTTATTATATCAGACATTGTACACTTTATATTCTAACGAACGTAGGAAAGGTCCTTAAACGTTCCTCCTCCTAGTAACCCCTCAAAGAATGATGCAAAACTGTCTGTCGAGGCGTTCCATCTTAAAAGAACTAGGATGTAATCTAAATTCTTCGAAATTATTTCATGCAAGTACTAGGCTATCATAAGACTCGCAGTATTCGACTGGCCATTTCTGCCATCTTCATTTAATTCTGTAAATACTAGGCCAACAGAAAATTAAAGATAACAAACACCGCGACGGCATTGAAAAACAGCTGATTTTACACAAGTGTGCTAGTTTATCATTAGACTGAATTCATTTCCGTTATCATAACGAGGTGAGCAGAATAATTATTTAACATAATGAGCACGTTTGTAAATCATGCATTATGTGCGATAAGACAAACAACAGTTCTATTATTGCTATTTAAACAAAGAAAACTAAATCCGCGGTACTAGGCGCGCATAAGTCGAAGCATGTATCATTTGCACACGGTATGGAATCCATTGCGTACATAGACATCTACGCAGTTTTAACACGAGTACCGATTTGCGTATCATTTTGTTAGTGATGAAAACTAGGGTTACTTTAAAATAAGAACAAGCGTAATTAAAAAATAAGTTCAGCTAGCAGAGTCAATAATTTCAAAACCAATGAATCGATTTTGAAGACATACGATGTCCTGTCAAATTAAAAAACACGCATTCAATCAAATCAGATTACCCGCTTAAGGTGCTACAGACAGGCAGACAGACAAACTCTTTTTGGGTCGGGATTAAAAAGACACGTCGATGGTATACCAGGCAACCAGAAATGCCAGGCGATGAATCTCTAAGAGAGAGTCCCGAAAAACAATTTTACATCTCTCATGTTCGGTAAGTAGGTCCTTATTACCCCCAAATGGGGCTTGCTTGTAGGTAACCAATTAGCGCTCTAGGGCATTAATGTAGCTAGAAACGCCCTAGGGCGGTAAGTAATTAAAAAAAAAACTCTACACTCTTTCAAAAAGTTCGCGTACATCTAACCATCATACTGGCAATGGACACCATGCATTCAGCCTAATAACAAAAGAGGTCGCTTCGCTATTCAGCCTTGTCTTCGTATGAGTATAATAGTCATCAATTTTAAATATCGAACGGCGAAGCTCAATTTCGTTCTTGAAAAAAATAATTAAAAAACAAAGATGAAAAAAGGCGGGAAAAACTTTTACTATATTGTTTTCTTCTGGGATTTTTTTAAAATTACGTGCTAATAAGGAAAAAAACATGAATTCTGCAAGTGATGAAGATATAACCTGCACTCCCGATTCAATGAAAATGGAAGCTAAAGTAGCAATTAACAATATTTTGCCTTTTAACTAATAAAATGTTTTATTTTTGTAATGCCGGTTTTTTATACTTACCTCACAATCGAGATGCAAAGCAGAGTAGTTAGCTCGGGTGTAAGCATCAATTGCACCCTCGAACTATAGGCGCCCTCGCTATTGATCCCTTACAGCCCTTGGCTACTAATCTACTATAACTGTCTTTGATCCTGGTACGAAATTAATCGACATAAAACTCAGAGAATTTAATAATAACATAATTACTACTTTCTTACATATCAATAATTAGTCTTAATTTTTTTTTTCTTCTTTGGCAATTGAGGAAACATTACCTTAGTCCTGTCAAATTAAGACACTCCATAGATTATTGAGGCACGATTAAAAAAACACGGCCACTAAAATTACGTCGATTTACTTCAGGCGCTAGCTAATTCCACAGGACTAAGCTAACATGTTATATCTTCTGTCCTTTTCTTAAAGAAATGGAAAGAAAAAGATGCACTAATCTAAAATTTTGTTCAGTTTGTGAATAAGTGAATCAGCTCTATTAGCATACTAACCTATAAACAACAATATCTATTGACATATCAACAGAACACACAATCTAAATTCTTCACACGGAAACATAATCTAAAAATACATGTTGTATGTTGACAAACATTTGTTTGTCTCTTTCTAACCCGTTACTTTAGATCTGCCGTCTCTTTCTGGCTTAGTCACAACATATTATCGCTGTTTTCTCTGCTGTATAATGATCATTATAATACACACATCAAAAGTGTCTAGGGATATTTCAAATAAACCTAAACAACTAAAATTCTATTAACTTCTTGTTAAGACCTACACATTAAAATAAACCTTGTTTAATAGCCTATCTAATCTGATAATAAACATTTAGATAAAGTTAAATTTAAAAAAAAACTTAGAAGAAGAGGAAAAACTCAGACAAAATTTCAATCTTAACTTTATTTTTGAAACATCAAAACCTAAACAAAAAAACTATTTTTTTACAAAAATTGTTGAAACATAAAATTAATAATCCACTTAAGACTCTCCTGACACATCTGCAGCGGTTCTGCATACTCAAAACAAGGTGTCAATATCCTGTTGTAGAATACTGTCCCAAGTCCTTTTAAGATGCAAGAAAAGCTGGTTTTCATCCTCAATATCTTCAGGGAAATTCCTAAGAGCTCTTCTCAGAAGCATATCCCAGGCATGCTCAATAGGATTTAAGTCAGGGGATTGTGCAGGCCAGTCTAAAGCTTGGATATCATGCTGTTGTAACCAACTTGTGACGATACGCGCCGTATGTGGACGGGCATTATCGTGCATTAGCTGGAAATTTTGTCCCATTTGTTGTCTGTGGGGCAAGATTACAGGCTCTAGCACCTCATCTTGGTATTTTAGAGCAGTCATATTGCCTTGTATCCAAACGAGGTCCGTTCTACCGCCGAGACGAATTCCTGCCCAAACCATAATCGTGCCACCTTGATATGCATGAACTTGTTGTAGGTGCTGCAGTCGATTCCAACGTCCAGGTTTTCTCCAAACACGTACTCTTCGCGAATCAGGATGAAATCCAAACCTGGATTCATCAGTGAAAAGCACAAGTGACTATTGAGAATGGTTCCAGTTTTCGTGTGGAATAGCCCATTGTAATCTTTTTCATCGATTGCCTCTCCTTAGCGCTGGTACCCTTAGTGGCCTACGAGTGCGTAGGTTGACTTCATGCAGTCGTCTTCTCAAAGTTTGACCGCTTACCAGCAAACCATACTCTCTCTGTAGCCTTTGAATCAATTGCATTGCCGTTACATTTGGTTGACTTCGTGCAGCATTTACTATGAATTGGTCCTGTACATGTGTTTTAATGCGTTGAGGTCCTCGGTGCCGTTCCACCGCTTCCCCCGTGACACGATAACGTGACCAAAGCCTGGATATAACGCTCTGACTGGTCCTCATGGCTTCAGAAACTGCAATTTGGGACAGTATTCCCCAACAGGATATTGACACCCTTGTTTTGAGTATACAGAACCGCTGCAGATGTGTCAGGAGAGTCTTAGGTGGATCCACGGATTATTAATTTTAAGTTTGCAACAATTTTTATAAAACAATAGTTGTTTTGTTTAGGTTTTGATGTTTCAAAAATAAAGTTTAGATTGAAATTTTGTCCGAGTTTTTCCTCTTCTTCTAAGTTTTTTTTTAATTTAACTTTATCTTAAAGTTTATTATCAGATTAGATAGGCTATTAAACAAGGTTTATTTTAATGTGTGGGTGTCTTAACAAAAAGTTAATAGAATGTTAGTTGTTTAGGTTTAATTGAAATATCCCTAGACACTTTTGATGTGTGTATGTTAGTTAGTAACTAATTTTGAGCATATTTTTCCTGTAGTTATTATTCTTTTGAGAACTGTGTTGTGTTAAAAGTTGAGTATATAATTATTTGGTGTCTGTGTCAAAAGAAACCCAAGGTATAATTTTATTTTTACTTTGCCCATATTAGTTACTAGCTTTTGCCCGCGACTTGGTCCACGTGGAATAATAGTTCCCGTTCCCGGGGGATTTCCGGGATGAAAACTATCCTATGTCCTTTCTCGGGTCCTAGACTATATCTGTACAAAATTTCATTCAAATCGTCGCAGTGGTTTAGGCGTGAAGAAGAGACAGACAGACAGAGTTACTTTCGCATTTATAATATTATTACGGATAAGACTGTTGTCTTGTCTGTCCGTCCTTCTACCACACCGCTGTATTTTAGAACCGCGTTAATTTGAACTAACTGTATTATTTTTAGTAAATTAAAGCACTGTATGAAAACAAGTAATTAGTTGTGTTAATAGTCAGTTTATAAAATTCGTAACCAAGGTCAAATGTCATTTACTATAGACAAAACAATTTAGATTACACATTCACCTAGTGTACCAGTTTTTGAGGTCAATAGACCTACACCATAGTGTTGTTATGGCCTAGGGGTTAAGGCACTATCGTGTAAGAGGCTGTGGTCTCGAATCCGAGCAAGAACCAATGTGCCTTTATCAATTCATGTGTAGTTTCTAAAGCTTATCTTGGACATCACTCGGAAAGCACGTAAAGGCGTTGGGCCCGGTTGTCATTCGTAGAACTTTGACAGTCATTACGGGTAGTCAGAAGCCAGAAAGCCTGGCCAGTCGAACTAAGGGGTATCGTGTCGCCAGTAAAAGGGTTGTGGAGGTCTGATAGGCAGTCGCTTGGTATCCAGCTGAATCTGATTAGGCTGGAACCGACTTCAACTTATTGGAAAAAGGGCCTGAGATTGTGTTACCCTTGATTAGTGTCAATATTAGGAACTACAGTCACTTATTCAGCTAAATTCGCGTTAAGTTAGGTATTCGCTTAGGTAAATTGATTCAGCTTCAATCACCAGAAAACCACGACTTTCTATGAAGACGCTTACGCATCCGTTCATCTTTCCGCGTCTGTTCAGATTTAAGTCTCTTCTATGTATTTAATACCTGAGGTTATGGTTTTAAAATTAGCCTTGGTTAGTGCCAATACCAGCCTTCAATGTCCTACTGCAGGGCAAAAGGGTAGGGACTGGGACATCATACTAATCCATATTCCATTCTAATATTGTAAATGCGAAAGTAGTCTGTATGTCTCTTCTTCGTGCCTAAACCACGGAATTGAATGAAATTTGGTACATTTAAAGTCTGGGACCCGAGAAAGGACATAGGATAGTTTTCATCACGGAAATCCCCAAGAAATGGAACAGGAACTATTATTCCTCACGGACGAAGTCGCGGGCAAAAGCTAGTATTATAAATGGGAAGGTGTGTATGTGTCTGTATGTTTGTCCTTCTTTCACGGCAAAACAGAGCGACGGATTGACGTGATTTTTTTAAGTGGAGATAGTGGAAGGGATGGAGAGTGACATAGGCTACTTTTTGTCTCTTTCTAACGTGAGCGAAGCCGAGGGTAAAAACCAATGCCAGAATCTTAGGTATTACGTCAAAATTGACGTATAAACACAAATGAGTGTATTATGTCATAAGAAAGTGAGCCAACTGACAGTTGCTATGGACTACCTGGGCAGTAGCCAGGTATCTGTCACTTTTGGTGAATGTCCGTCTGTTTGTCACGTTTCCAATGGTTTTGCACGAGATTTCAGCACCATAGATTGTGGCTATTTTTGGGCTATAGCGTGCCTGGTAAAAACACGTGATTAAACGGATGTAAATAAACAAAGAAATGATTAGCCAATTTTGGACGTAGCGTTGCAAATAATGTCTTTCACATAAAAACTAGTAAATGGATTTTGATTATAAAAGTTAGTAATATAGTTTCATATCTCTAGGACCAGCTGTTTGAGCTGTGCGTTGATATCACCCAAAGAAAATGCTAAAAAAGATTAGCTTTCTCTCTTTTTGACGACTTAGTAGGTTTTTAGGCCGTTAACATTAGCCCGCTCGGGTTGAATTATTTGAGGACTGTTCGACGATATTTTTTTAAAGCTTATTTTGTACGGTCGAAATGAAAAATCTTTTCAATTTAACCTTAGCAACAGCCGGCTGTCGCGCTGCTATTGTCTTTTTATTCTGTCTCGAATCACGTGTGGTCGAAGATTTAACCATAGTAAGAAATTTTTACAACAAACAAACAACAAATTCTAACTGCATTTCTGCTTACCTACACACGTGCCATAAGCGTGATAATTAGCAGGTGTTTAGAATAAGAAAATCATGCATCATATTATGTAACTGCGCACAAAGTACTAGGCGACCAGGAAACAAAGGAGTTTAGACTGATTTTTATAACAACAAATTCCAATTGCAATTCTGCTTACCCACACACGTGCCATAAGCGTGATAACAAAATTAGCAGGTGTTAGGAAAATCATGCATCATATTATGTAACTGCGCACAAAGTACTAGGCGACCAGGAAGTAAAGGAGCGACTGATTTGAATAAACCTTCAGATAACACACAAAGGATAATAAACCTTACCCCATTGATATAAAGTCTGTAATCAAGTGAAGAGGCGTTGATTACCGAAATAGTGGCACGATTATTTTCGTGTTTTTTTTTTAATTCGTGAACCGTCGGATTCAGTATGTATTACGAAATAATTTTCGTTGTTGCCATATGTCTTGTTAAAATAAAGGCGTAATTTATGGTGTTGAATTTGAAATCTAAATTCTTATTTTTTTCTTCTATTCTATCTGTATTTTTCTGGTTACCAACTATATGTGTATTGCTCTACTATGTCATAGCGTAATATTTTATACCTTATAGATATTGTACCTCATGAATCAGGCTAAAATATACAAAAATAATTATTCCCGTACTTGCAGTTCTCGAGATTAGCGCGTTTAAACAAACCCAGCTTTTCTACTTAAAAACCTTCTTGAATAACTCTATCTATTGAAAAAACTGCACCAAAATCCGTTGCGTAGTTTTAAAGATCTAAGCATACATAGGTACAGACAGCAGATAGCGCCTTTGTTTTATACTATGTATAAAATTAATTAAATAGAGCGATTCCACGATCCCGAATTTACAGTAATAAATGACATCATCAAAGCTTGAAAACAAAGGATGTGGTTGTGGTGTTATCAAAAATGAACCAGCCTTTTTCGGTCTCATGACAAATAAACGTACTTACTTCTTACATATAAATTATATTAATAAATAAGCTTCTGCTAGTACTATATCTGAAATACTTTTTGTGGGGTACCCTTATTGTTATGTGAATGTAGGTCAATGGTAGTACTACGCTACTCTTTATAACATGATTTATCTGGCAGTGGATCGTGTCAAATTGGGTTCAGTTTTTTTGGAGATTACGCGTAATAAATAGACAGAAGAAAAAAGTCGGACATACTTTCATATGCATTTGCTGCTTACTGTTAATTTTTATATTGTTACTAGCAGACAGACAAACACTTTTCACTAATTAAATTAGGAAAATGTTCTCAATTCATTGATCAAAATCCTAACCATTGACAAATGACGAACGTACAGTATATCAAAGATCACGCTTCACCGCTCACACAGTGACAAAGTACTAGGCACCCATAATACTAAAAGAGCTTTTGTATGTTAATAAGACCTTCGCTACATGCCAACATAACGCAATAGACAAACCCCAATCAAATCCCAACCTAATCGCTAATGGATAAGATTGAATTTAAACAAACGACTTATCCGACCTTTGGTAAATAAAATAGAAGCAAGGTAATTCGTAATTTAAAATAGGAAATTTAATTTTCATCTCTATATATAGGGTATAGGGTTAATATTTCAATGAACGCGGTCTGTATATACGTCCTATTTGGACGCGGGGTCGGTTCGAATGCACTCTGACGTCAGACCTCCCCGAGCCCTTCTGACCTAGATAAGTTGTCGTCAAGCGGAAAATATCACACATTTGCAGCGAAAAGCGCTTTACAGAAACAATGCGTCTAATGGTACAAAATGTACAGTTGAGAAAAGCACATCGTCATAAATATAAAACCAACTTTAAACAAATAAAAATACAGTTCAAAAATCATTGATGAAGCGTTGGGTTAGTAACACGGTATTTACAAAACAGCAAAAACAAGAAGCTTGTAAAGCGCTTCACGCTAATACCGTTTAATAGTTGTAATGTAGTGACGCGATACATTCGCTGAATGGTCAGTTCTGTTTAAAAAGATGGCGTCGTTTGGTCTAGACTTGTTACTAGTGATGTGTGTTTGTATATCGATTTTTCTATCGATTAATCGTTTTAGTTACACTAACTGTTGTTGTAACTGATATTGATGTATTGTTAGAAAATAAAAAGTGAATTAAAATAGAAAACTTTTCCTGGTTCCGCCATTGTACTGGCTTATGTTTCGTTCACAAATTCGCGAATAAAATACCCCATGACCAAGTACCAATTTGCTACTACCGGAATTCATTACAACCAGTTTACTATCTAACGAGACGGACAGAAAGACGGACAGAAAGACAAACAGAGACAAGTACTTTCACTTTTATAATATTAGTAGGGAAAAATACCCGTAGCCCATAGAACATGTATTAACCTGGACACGTGGACACGTGTTGGAAATCATCTGGCCCATTGAACCGCAATAATCCCGCCTACGAAACTCACAACTAAGGGATATTCTATTTACAGCAGAAACCTCCCTTTCATATTTTCCACAAGAAAGCGAAAATAACAATCCTATTTTTAACTTCCATTTGAACTTTTTAATTTTTTATCCTTATCACGACTTTTATCGGTTATTTTCATCTCATCTTTACTAATATAATAATTCTGAAGAGTTTGTTTTGGACGCGCTAATTTCAGGAAGTACATGTAGGAATTAAAAAATATTTTTAGTATTTAATAAATAAATCACAGACATTGGTGAAGGAAACATCGTGAGGAAACCTGGACTTATCCTTACTACTTACTTGTCTGTCTGTCTGTCTGTCTCTTCTTCACGCCTAAACTACTGAACCGATTTGAATGGAATTTGGTACAGATAAAATCTGTTAACCTGACCACGAATAAAAGAGTTTGTGTTTGGAACCCGAGAAAGGACATAGGATAGTTTTCATCCCGGAAATTCTTCAGGAACGGGTTCTATTATTCTACGCGGACGAAGTCGCGGGCAAAAGCTAGTAGTGAATATAAGTCCGAAATCGCCAATCCGCCTTGAGCAAGCATGGTGATCAATGCTCGTGCCTTCTCTGATCGAGAAGAGGCCTTTGCCCTGCAATGGGACAAAAATAGGCTGGTATTATTATGAATGAATAAATATCTAGGCACAACTAAAGTACCTCAGCCCCGGACACAAAGTGCTAAGAAGGAAAATGGGTGGGTTTTAGTCAGTACAAGTCTGAGACACTCCTTTCCGCTCCGCCCAGAGCGGGTGGAGTCATTTGATTTTTCAACCACAAAAAAGGCACAACTTAAGTTATACCAAATCATTGGTTTCTATGGACATAAGCTGAATAAATGTGCGAACGTAAACCTTCGAACACACGTGATTCGAGACACAGGGCCCTAGTCTGCTATTACAATCGTGTCTCAATGACCAGTCATCGGCCGGATGTTTGGCAACTTTGACAGTTTTTGTATGGGAAATGTGTCAAAAGTTTGACGGTACAAGTCAAAAATCGATCATTGAGACACGATTGTATTAGCAGACTAGGGCCCCAGAAAGACATAGCAGCTCGACAGTCAGCTGTCGGTTGGTCGTTGAAAGGTTAATAGAAGTAAAACTATAAAAATGTGACCAAAATCGCAGCAAAACGCGAACAGAGTCGAATGAATTAGTAAACCCTTAAATCACTATAAGGTCATAGGAAGCCGTTAGTTGAACAATTTTATTGGGTCAAGATTTGAGTCTAACATTGTGTTAAATATAAACTTGTCACATCTGTGCGGATCAGATCCATTGAACTAACCTAATGACGTACAAAACAGCTGTTCTTATTAATTAAATAGCTGTTACACGTGGTTTAGATCTAGCGAATTAACTTTGGAAATGACTGGACTACCATACATACGTTTAATTTTATTTTGGTGGTGGTGGAATTTCCAAAAAAATGTTTATCTACGAAATAAGTTTTGGAATTTTGTGTGGTGATGAAGGGGCGATTATAACAGAGAGAAGTTCAAATTGAATATTTGAACTTATCTTAGTTATAATCGCCCCTTTGTGCCTATTGGCCTAGTTCTGTTCTGTCTCCTGCTTGATATGGAGGGAAGTGGAAATCGTATTATTTCTTACTCCTCCGCTGTTTTGCTGGACCTTTTAATAGTTTCTCCGGGACTCTTCGAGTTTCATTAGTCGGCGACTCCACTGTTGATTTTGGCTTTCAGCATTTGCAGTGGTGTAAAATAGTGTGGCGGAATTGTCCCAATAACAATTTGCTTAAAACTTAAAAGATAAGCGCGAGTGCTGAGCATCCAGAGTTTGGTTCCCAGTTCAGGCAGTGTTGTGTTAATCTATTAAGAATTTGACAGTAACAACCTAGAAACTGGAATTAGGCAAACTGGTTCAAATTGAGTGTTGCCCATTACCTAGGAAGCTAGCCTATATCTATAGCATAATGCTAAGACCAACGGGAGCGGAGCAATAACTAAAAATGTAGGTGAAACCGTAAAGGACAGCTAGTAATTTTCAGCTAGTTAATTCACAAAAAGTTTATTCCGGGAATCAAACGCACGACCTTTGGCTTAGCAGTCATGGTCACTAGATCAACAGGTCGGTCGGTCGTAGGTTATAACTATAACCTACATAACATCACGCTACGGCCCATAGGCGCGCAGCACTAGCTTAAGTCCACAGAAACTGCAGGAGACGGCTCTTAAATAAATAAAACTGTAGGTTAACTAAATCCATGCTAATATTACAAATGCAAAAGTAACTGTCTGTCTCTTCTTCACGCCAAAACCACTGAATCCAAACTGAATCGATTTGAATGTAATTTAATACAGATATAGTCTGGGACAGAAAGGATAGAGGATAGTTTTTATCCCGGAAATCCCCCGGGAACGGGAAAAAAAAATTCTGCGTAGTCGGTTTTCCACGCGGACGAAATCGCGGGCAAAAGCTAGTGGTTATATAATTAGACTAGTTCTTATTTAACACGAACGACAACCATCCATATATTCAACATTAGAAAACCAGGTTATATCAATAAAGAGCTAGAATATTGAAATCTTCATTATCTAAGAGCACAGATCACAGACAAATGCTAAAATATAATAAACTAGCTGTTCTTCGCGGTTTCACCCGCGCTACGTTAGGTTTTTGGTTACTGCTTCGCTCCTGTGGGACATAGCGTGATATTACATAGCCTAGGGATAACGTTGCTTTCTAATGAAAAAATATTTTTTAAAATCGGTCCAGTAAGTAGTTTTTGAGTTCATTCGTTTTCTTTATTTGACTCCTTTAGAATTTCCGAAAATCCTATTTTAGTGGAACTTACTCTTCACAAAGAACACACCCTGCAAGTTTCATGTCTCTAGGACCAGCGGTTTAGGCTGTACGTTGATATATCAACAATCAGACAGCCACTTTACCATTTTATATAATATACTTATTATATAGAAGATGTCGTAACCAATTCTCAGGAACAAAATTGCATTAATAATCGATTCAACCAAAATAATCGATAAAAAATCGTTTTACACAACGCTCTGCGCGTGCGTAAAAGGAATTGACGCAACGCTAGGTTCGGAACCTTGGCACCGATTATAATGCCGATCACGATGCAAAATGAACGTATATTAAGCGATAATTCGATTAACATTCAATCATGTCATGATTAATACGAAAGAACAATCGATATAATAGACACGATCCGATACATTACGATTTAATAATAGATCTTATTTCCCGTTGAGGTTTAATACAGACTTAATATCTATACTTTTAGTTTTATTGCTTCCCAAATGTATTCTTAAGTAATTTTATAAAGACTAGCAGTGCCCCGTGGTTTCACCTGCGTTATGCTAGGTCTTTTGTTACAGCTCCACCCCATGGGCCGCAGCGTGGTGTTCTATAGCCTATTAAAAATGTATTTATTTCATAAAGCCAAACAAAAGTTCTTTCAGTAGTTTTAGAGTTTGTCCATTACAAATAAACAAATCTTTCGTCTTTATAATGTTAAAAGTATCATAACATGTATAACAAAGGATTAAAACTTTTTTTTAAGACCGCCAACACTTCTGTGCGACTACTTAGTTAGTATACGATGTCAAACTATGTCGAACTCAAAATTAATTCGAATCAAAATCGACATAAAAATCGATTCTATTTTTTTACGCCTACGCCTACTACACTGCCAGATCATCGAAACGTGACTACACCAATTCCATAATTCGATTCTAAATTCAAAAACAAAAACGATTACAGCATACTAATGCGCTTGACAATGTCAATAGATGTCAATGTGTCCCATCTCTTTGCAGTGAAGTCACCTCTTAACATTTTATGGTAGCCTAGTACTTGACAGCGTCCAATGTCAGATTAATCCATAATCTAGTTTTTAACCTTCGACGCAAAAAGGGGGGTGTTGGGTGGGTGGTACAACTTTGACCGCTGTGTGTGTGTCTGTCTGTCTGTGAGTGACACCGTTGCTCTTGAGTGGGTGAATCGATGCAGATGCGGTTATTTTTTTACTTGAACTAGGATTTTTCAACATAAAATCATATATGTCTGTGTATACAGTTCCGTACAATAGGGTGCCAATGGGACCTTATTATATTTACAAAAGCTTCGTTACTTGTCCGTCCGTCTGTAACCGATCGGGTTGTATTTCATGAACCGTAGGGTGTTCAATTGTCCCTGAGTTTCTTCTTAGAGGTAGTCAGTTACGAACTCACACCGACTCCAGCTAATTTAAAATATACTACCTATGTATATGACGTGTAAAAGGGATTCTGATATCCTACTTGCATATCAAATAATTTCATTTCACAGTGGCAAGAAAAGTCTGGGAATTCCGGGTGATTTAACTCCAATAACATGACAAATCGTTATGAATGCCTATCAATAATATAGATTAACAGTACCAGGTTAGCATAAGATTACAGATCCTACAAATCCCTCAAATTCTCAGTACTGCTAAACCTCTTTGCCTGCATCAAACAATCACTCTTGACAGCATACAAAGCTTCGTAAACCCGAAGAGACCCGAGCGCACCCGAAGCAGGTTCCATCAGTGAACTAAAACAAGAATGACGTCACCCCTCAACAGTTATGGCAGCCTAGTACACAACGGTGAGTCAGTAACGGTCAATTATTGTTTTTACTTCTCCACCAATGATGCGTAGACGGGAACCGCGTTCAACTATGATAGGATTATGAGTTTATGACTATGTGAAAAATGTGTTAAAAATAGTATGTTTATATTTTTTCCTTATTAGATTTTTCAGGCGTCAATCGTAATCTATACATAGTAAGGATGTATGCCATCTGTGTTTACGTTATATCTTCGAAATATTAATGCGGATCTTATCAATAGTTAGTTTAATAGTAAGTGTCAAGAGATTTTTTATATGTGAGCTTTCACCCGCAACTTCACCAGCCCGAATCTCAAAAAATCCTTTCTAAGGCCCGTATTAATAGACGTCACTCAATTCTGAGACGCTCTCAAGTTTATTGCTGTCCTTATTTTTTCCCTTTAGAATGACAAGGACAGCAAGAGATTTAAGAGCGTCTCCGAATTTGAGTGACGTCAATACGGGCCTATAATATACTTACTCTTCACAATTTTTATATTATATTTATAATTACATAATATAAAACGGTAAAATGAATTATATATCTAGTGACTGACTGTTGATATCTCGAAAAAAATATCAGCTGTTTCATACATTATGGTCGGGAGGGCATTGAAATTTGTTAGAAACAGCTGATATTTTTTGCGATTTCAGAGTTGGTTCCATAATAAAAGTTGTTTGTTTTCATGGGTAGAATCATCTCCTAGCAGGTTGAGCAAGACCAAAAATACACCTAGTATAAAACGAAGTCGCTTTCTCTATCCCTTTATCCTATAGCTTAAATCATTACTGCGCAACGAATTTTGATGGAGTTTTTTATTAGAAAGAGGTATAATCCATGCTTATTATAGTAAAGAAAAGCCGGCACCGGGATTACGTATCTTGCAATAGCCGAGCGATCGCGATGATTTAGCAATATTTGCTTCTCAAACATCAATTCAAAATACGTCACGTCAAATAGCAATCTAGCGATAGTGCTGCCTCTGTGGAGCAATCAGTTAACTAAAATATGCATTTTTCGCTTGGTGGTTTCGTATTTAGTATGGTTTTTAAGAGCAAAGTTAAGTTTTTTTTGTTAAAGGTGATATTTAATTAGTTCCAGCGATTGCTACTTTATCGTCATCGTAGCAATAATTGCATTAGAACAATCAGCGAGCGATTAGCAATCGGTTCATACATAATACGATTTTTTTGACGTTAAGCGATTAATCGCGCGGTGATCGCGCGATCTGTGCGCAAATATTGCTGATTGCTGTTTCATAGGTAATAACCCCGCGGGATTTTTGAATATTTGTAACACCCGGGCGAAGCTGGGGCTGGTCGCTAGTTTATTATAAATGGGACGTACAAGTCACAAATCACAATATTATCATGTCACAGTATTGTGGTTAGACAAACAGTTAATATTACTTGTTGCTCTTGATAATATTACTATGTCTAACCGCTATGTTATCTTGGTACAGTTTAATTAACCTACAATATAATTACTTGCAATTTTAAATAGTTTTGCGGATGAATTTTGGTCATATAATAGGGCGGGGAAAAAGTTTCTTCGCATTTTTTAAGAAAATTCAAAACATATTTTAACATTTTTTATTTACATTTCACTAAAGTAAGTAGGTACCATTTTGTTCGATAACTTTTTGCCATCTTGTAGGTAGGGACATGATCCCATTGCTATAGAAATTTTGGGACTTCTGATCAAAGTACTGTGACAAGTGGTTTTGGCAGTCCTCTCGTGATGTTAACCTGACACTGCCTAAAGAATTCTGAAGAGACCGAAACAGGTGGAAATCTGAAGGTGCAAGATCAGGACTATACGGCGGATGCATTAACACCTCCCAGCCAAACTCTCTTAATTTTTGTTGAGTGGCTAAAGATGTGTGAGGTCTAGCGTTATCATGATGAAAAACCACACCCCTTCTGTTAATTAATTCGGGCCGCTTTCTCTCAACTTCTTGCTTTAATCTTATCAGTTGTTCGCAGTAGAGTTCAGAATCGATGGTCCTGCCTGGTGGTAACAGCTCATAATGAATAATGCCCTTCCAATCCCACCACACACATAGCATCACCTTGTTGCGAGTTAATCCGGGTTGCGTATTGCCAAACTGTATGCTGACCCAGACACCCATAGTCTGTACTGAACTACGTCGTGCTCATTGAAATCACAAACAAATTGGAGCAATGTACATACGAGCTCAGAGCATTCTGGGAAACTAATAAGGATCGTCAATCCGAGAGCGATCGATCAAAATTTTAGGGCGCCCCGACTCGGACAGGTTAGGTTAGAAGGAGGTGGCGGGGTCGTGAGTGAGCGAGCGAAGCGAGCGAACAGACCCTGCCACCTCCTTCGTGGTTATTTTTTTTTAAACCACCCAGAAGTAGGAGCCCCGCGAAGCGGGGCTCCGTCGAGTTATCTTTTTTAGACATTAGAGTGAAAAATAATTAATTTTACACGAAAAAATCCTAACTTAACCTCAAAATTGATGTAACATAACCTCAAACTTTGATCATCGATATCTCCGTAACCATGGGGCTCCTAAGGTTGGGAGTGGTATGGGGGGTATAGCATTTTAAAGCAACAGAGACACTCTCTGAATAGGTATACAGTTTGCTCTTCAACTAAAAAGGCAAACTGCGATCGAACTCAGAGCAACATCGGTCTGGGTCAGCATACAGTTTGGCAATACGCATCCGGGTTTTGCCACAGTCTGTGAAGCCTGACCGGCCTTTGACCACGTTCTTGTCGTATGTGATCCACTTTTCATCACCGGTTATCAGCTTCTTCAAAAATGGTTCGGTTTCATTACGTCGTAATAAAGAATCACAAATGAGTACACGGTTCATTAGGTGTCTTTCAGTGAGCTCGTGAGGTACCCAAATATCGAGCTTTTTTGTGTACCCAGTTTTTTTCAAATGAGACAAAACTGTTTTGTGGTCAATTCCCAGTTCTTCAGCTACGTCGTAACTACTGACGTGCCGATCTTGCTCCACTTTTTCAAAAATGGCATCCATTTTATCCGTAATAGGGCGACCAGAGCGAGGTGCATCTTTGACATCAAAATTTCCGGATTGAAAACGCTTATACCAAATTTGTGCTACTCTCACAGACACTACACTAGGTCCATAAACATCGCAAATTTTTTTCGCGGCTTGCGTTGCATTTTTTCCTTTTTTGTAGTAAAATTTTAAAATGTATCGAATTTCTTCATTAGTTTCACTCATCTTGACAGTACGAAAAACAAATGCAAATCACACATTTTCCTAATTTGAATTTCGAATTATATTCTTTAAAATTTAAACTTTCAATGATACCAAAACCAGCCAGATACAAATAGTATAGCCAAAGAGATTTTATTACAAGTTCATACATACTATAATGCGAAAAGACTTTTTCCCCAACCTAATATAAAGTAACTACAATATGATAGAGATGACTACTCCATTAAACATGGCTAATTTTTCGCACGATCAAATTGACAAAAAATATAAAGATAATGAGCACCTTATAGAATAATAAAAGAGCACCAAAGTTCTGGAGTAGAGGCCTGTGAGTGTGACGCCACTGTTTAGTAAACTGTACCTACCTAGACGACACGCGAAACTTCAACGCACTGTATCGTCGTCATTTTTCTTTTACGAAAATGTTTCTAACAAAAGTTCAATGCCCTCCCGATCACAATGTATGAAATAGCTGATATTTTTTTCGAGATTTCAAAGTTAATTCCATAATAAAAGTTGTTTGTTTTTATGAGTAGAATCATCTCCTAGCGGGTTGAGCAAGACCAAAAATACACCTAGTATACTTACCTTATGTCCACGTTTTACGACAATTTATTACATTTCGACGACACATTAGCTTGACAACTACCTACTTAATTATTAACAAAAAAACCTGTAGTATAGTTTAAAACTAAAACTCTTCTTAAGTTCTTCTGGGGGGGTAGGGGGGGGTGGGGTGGAGTTAACCTTTCGACAAACAAGCGACAACTGGCTGTCACACTGCTTTTGTCTAAGTTTCAATTGTGTCGCAAACTCGCGAATCACGTGAGTTCGAAGGTTTAAAAATCGCAGTAGCTCTTTCAAATCGCAGAATTCACTGACCAACGCGGTTCAGCCGTTCGTCCGAACGCGCCCTTACAATACTTTCACGACAAACTGGTTCGAATTCGGACTTCTTTTGACCTTGTTTCGCGAAAGGCAGTGAATTTCGTACCTTGAAATTATTATGAAATTCGACATTCATTACTTTGTAATTTTGTATGGAGGGCAAGTGACTGGTAATGTTTCTCTTAAAGCTTTTGCTGTTGTTAGAAAGAGACAAAAAGTAGCCTGTGTCTCCATCCCTTCAACTATTCTACACTTAAAAAATTACGTCAATTTGTCGCTCCGTTTTGCCGTGACAGTGAGAAAGACGGACAAACAAACATCCAAACACACACTTTCCTATTTGTAAAAGTATTAATATGGATACTTATACATATACTAGTTTCAATTTAGTGAACGAGCCTTTATTAAAATTTGAGAAAAAAATATTCAACTGAAAGAATACTCGACGCAGGAATCGAACCTAAGGCCTCGCACAGCAACTACGCTTACAACTAAAATGCAGCAAAAATATAAAAAAAATACCGTAAAATTCCTACAAAAATCTCTAAAAAAGGAGATTACTCCACAATGGTACCAGGACCATAAAAAATCGTAGGAGGTCTGTCAAACTTACTGTTTCCAACTTCTCATCGTCACACGAATCGAATGCACTGACACACTCACCTGGAAAGAAAAATAGAAATAATTAAATATTTGTCGCTAGATTATATGCGAGCCTGGTAGCTAATTTGGCTGAAGGTTATGTGATTGATTATTATTTATTTAAATCAAATATACACATAATCATATTATTGTCAGTAACAGTTATAAACTATGTTAGTAGCATTTCAGGACGTGCGCTAGTCTGTATTCATACCAATATTATAAATGGGAAAGTGTCTGTTTGTTTGTCCGTCTTTCACGCTAAAACGGAAAAGAATGGAAAGGACCATACTTATTTACTCTTTTAAAATAATGTTGTTACAATATTATTCGTACATGGTTTAGGTGTAGCCTATGTAAGGCTACTTTCAGTCTCTTTTTAACGCGAGCAAAGCTGCGGGCAAAAGCATAGTATATTATAGATACGCGTGCAACAAAATGCATGAACAAATATAGGAAGTAGCCAACTAACACAGTTATAATTATGCTCAGATTAGTAAACAGAAGGCAGATAGATAGCGCGGAACACCGCGAGTGAGGTCAACAAAGCAAATACAAAACCAAAAGCGAATACAATCTCGAGTCAGTACGGCACGAAGCGTCGCGCCGTAGACATGTCACAGAAAATATTCATATTTTCGCGAATGATGCCGTCTTTTGTTTTTAAACATTGCAAAAAATGTTCCCTATATCAAAAGAAAGAAGATGGAGTACCTTTTTATGGATTAATATGGTTATTTTTGCCTTTTTGGATGTTATTTTATTTGGAACACAAAACCTCAACAGAACACTGTCGGTGTTGCTATTTTATTGTGTAAAAATTTACCCCTAAGTAGGGAAATATGTATTGGACACAGGATTATCGATCTACAAGAATATTTATTTCGAGTGTTTTTTTTTTCTTTTTGGTTGGTATGTTTGTATCATGTGTGTGTACTTATGTTGTATGTGTCAAAAGTCTTCGTTAATAAAAGTAGTGAATGTTTTGTCTCTAACTAAAATTATGTACACCAGTCGATTCGCCAACATAAAGTAAATATAGTAAAAAATAGTGAACAGAAAAAGATGACTTAACTAATATTTTATATTCTGTCCTTTTCTTTAAGAAATGGAAAGAGACAGATGCATTTAACTTAAATTTAGTAGTTTGTGAATAAGAGAATAAATTAGCGCGTTCAAGTTTCAAACAAACTTTTTAATTTAAAGTTGATATAGGTACACCTAAGCACTTTATTATTTATATCCCTAAGTTGTTCCATAATTTTAAACACAATAAATCAATTATTATTTTGTGCTATCTGCCCGCTTCCAGCTTAGCCAAGGTGCATTTTTTTTTATCAATGTTGTCATACCAACATTGTCCTGACAATTACAAACACAACAAAGTAAATTCACCTAATTAGGCGTAGCAGTTCTTATACTACGCGCGTACTACATACTTTTAGTAAATTCATAAATTGATTTTATTTAATATAGACAGATAAGAATGAAATATTACGGGTAATTTTTCATCAACCTGGCAACCGGAACGCACACAGAGACGACGTGTTCTTACAGCGCAGTCACGTGGCAGTCACGCACACATGTCTCGACATTCGCCGCACTCGTAATGTTCCGCGCTGTCTATCTGCCTACTGTTCTATAATCTGAGTAATTATGTATTTTTTTGGGATGTGGAAAATCATCAAATGATTTCTCCCGTCCTGGGCGGGGCGGGAGGGCGTGTCAGACATTTACTGACCAAAGCCCACTCATGTTTCTTCGGTTGCCCTTTATGTTCCGGGGTCACGGTAACTATTATAAACATTCCGCAACAACACAGTTATACATAATAAATAAGGATTATGAACCATATTAGAACCTTGAGCGTCGATTGTACTCCCGAAGGGCCCGCCACGCTAGGAAGGGCGCCTAATGAGTCAAATCGACTCAATTAGGTCTGTCCCACGTCATTTTTGCGTAGGTAGTTCATTTTGTTGTATGTTAAAGGTTATTTTTGGGCATTCGTTATTTTGCTATTAGTTCTTTTTGTTTATATTTTTTTTGATGTGATGTCATGATGGTGTGGTGGTTAAGGCCTTTCATGTAAGAGGTTGTAGAATCGATACCAGTGTTATATTTTCAGTTCTTGTATAATTTCTTAAACGTTCGATCACACTTAATTCGATACATAATAGAAAGACAATAGCAGCGCGACAGCCGGCTGTCGCTTGGTCGTTGAAAGGTTAATATAAATAAGTAAAAAATCTTATAAAAAGATTTTTTACTTTTTAGTGTAATTTTTTTCTGTGAACGTACTTTGTTAAAGTCGGTTGAAATACTAAAACCAACCACTAAATTTCCTGTTTTCTGAAACTCATTAAAATCGGTTTAGCCTGAAGCAAAATAATCGCAAACCAACATAAATTTTTTCGAAGACTTTTTTTCAGTCTTAATTTTTTTTACTTACCTAGGTACTTAAAAATATACATTTCAACAAGAAAAAGCTCTATCTAGTTGTCCCATCAAAAATGGGGAAGTTTCGTGTTGGAGAAGAATAAGTAAGAATCTTCAAAAATTATTAAGTTCGACGACGAAAAAACCTTCTAAAATTTTGTAAAGCATGACATTTTGCTTTTTTTAATAAAATTCTTGATATAACAAAAAAAAAACAAGTATGATGAAACTCAGTCTAAATTGTATAAAATTAACATAATACATTTCATTTCCGCATTTATTTGAAAAGGAGCGTCTTTACTTAATCTGTGTCTAGATGATTTATAAAGAAAATCATAATACAGAATTCCAAAATATTTAATTAAAAAAATATAAATTCCAAAGCATGCCGAAATCTCGACAAGATTAATATATGTATGTAGTTTTGGAGTTCCAAAGTCAATTTTGGTCTGCCTAAATAATCTTTAAAAAAAAAAAAAAACAAAACCGACGAATTAAGAACCTCCTCCTTTTTAAAGTCAGTTCAAAAAAGTTCCTAAAAAACATCTTAGATTTCTTTGTTGTTTACCATGACTACAATCTGTGTATATGGATCAATTAGTTTAGATCAATTTAGTAACCGATACATAACGACAATCAAAAATAATAAAAAAATGACGATAAACGCCAGAGATCACAAACATTTTACACCAAATCAATCAAAGATGGCCGCATTCCTTCTAAATTCAAAAACGACCAGAACTGTCAACAAGTCAGAGACTACAAACATTTTATCAAACTCATAACAAAGATGGCGGCTTCAATTTGAAAATTTCAATACTCCTGGAAATTAAATTCGCTAGGTATTAGGGGTGTGTCTAGACAGGTTCTAGACGTCTGAGTCCTGACCTAGGTCAACGTTCAGACGACAAAGGGACCTTACGTACGTTCACCTGTAGTGTGTTTGTGTGTGATTTGTAATCTAGGAAATGGATGAATTTTTGAGGAGACTGCTTTTTGTTTGTTTTTGTTCTTATTCTTGGGGTTATGTTTTGATTCGAATTATATTCTTAGCAACATAGCAAGGAGAAAACATTATTATTTTGATAAATTTTGTCAAAAGTATCAATTGGCTGGCCTATTGATGTAATGGTTTAATGGCCAAGCCGAGGGTCGTGGGTTCAACTCCCACTCAGGAAAAAACTTTGTGTTTTTTTTTTTTTTGGTGAGTGGGAAATCATCCAATGACTGCTCCCGTCCTGGGTGCTACGGGAGGGCGTGTCAGAATCTTACTGACTAAAACCCACTCATGTTCCTTCGATTGCCCTTTATGTTCCGAGGTCACGGTAACTATTATAAACATTCCGCAACAACTTTGTGTGTTTATTACTATTTTTGACTGTAATTGTGTCGATATTTTGAGATGGAAGTATCGAGATACACGCGGCCGAAACCTGGTACATTCTAAAGATACAATGACAAACTGTCCCTATTTACATAATGTATGAAATATATTACTTATATACCACGACCCAAGTATACCTATAACCTCTGGTATTATTTGCCACTTAAACCATTGAACACGCGTGTAACGAGACAATAGAAAGACAATAGCAGAGCGACTGCCGGCTGTCGGTTGGTCGTCGAAAGGTTAAATACCAGCTTTTATCTGTCTCACTGCAGGGCGAAGACCTCTTCTCATTCAGAGAAGGCATGAGCACGCGTGGTGATCAGCATTGATCACCACGCGTGCTCAAAGCGAATTGGAGATTTTAGACATAATCCGCCTTATTACAAAACAAGGTTTTTCTCTAAACCAGGTTTAAACCATTGAGCTACGTTTTGTATTTCAAATCTTGATCGTATCAGAATAAGGGCCGATTTCACCGTTTGCATTGACCGCGATCAATTCAAGCTAAACTCGGTTTACGCGTTGAACTGAGCTCAGCACACAAGTTTGCATTTCACCAACAAAAATTGAACTCCGTTCAGGCTGAACCCTGTTTAAACTCTGAACGCCCGATTTTGGACGATTAACGTATTTGAACCCGTTCAAGATATGCAATTTTCTATTTTTTCCCGAAGGACGTGTTTTTTTCCCTATATTTGTGGTTCAACAATGTGTACCATAAGAACAAAGACACGAAAATACAGGAAAACAATCGCAGATTCTGAAAAAAATATATTGGACTTATTTATGCACTTGTACCACCTAAAATTGTCGATCAAAATTCTAAAACTTGCAACCCAAGAATTTTAATCTGGCAATCTCGTGATTCTCTTCTCCGATGATGCGTTTCGTTACTTCATTTTATGAACGTATGAAAACCTAAAAATATACTGTTTAGAATTTAGTTTTAATATATAAAAAAGTTTTTCCAGTAGTTCCAGTGTTTTTGTGAAACATTATGGGAACATAACATTAAAAAATAACTTTTATTTCACATTTCAGACTATAATTTTAGCTACATACGATTAGTTATACTGAAATTAATGTCTATTCAAATCCATAATTAATCGCATTAGGTCGCTTCCACATAAATAGCAACTGCAAAACGCATAGCAGTTTGTCTATGATTATGACGAACTGACGACATTTACATTCTATGTCAAAGTAAACTTAGTTTTCGTAAACGCGATCAAAATGTAGCCGGTGAAATCTGTGTGACGTAAACCGAAATCAGAACCAACGTCTGAACTTGATTAAGCTGAACATAGTTTTATTGAACTCAGTTTTGAATGCGAACGGTGAAATCGGCCCTAAGATTCAAATTACAAAACCTGGCTCAATGGTTTAAACCTGGTTTAGAGAAAAACCTTGTTTTGTAATAGGGCGGAACAAGTCCAGGTTTCCTTACGATATTTTCCTTCATCGATGTCTGCGATGTTAACTTTAGATATACATCATCATCATCTCCCTAGCCTTTCCCCAACTATATTGGGATCGGCTATCAGTCGAACCGGATTCAGCTGGATACCAGTGTTTTACGTGAAGCGACTGCCTATCAGACCTCTACAACCCAGTAACTAGGCGACACGATACCCCTCAGATAGACTACTGGTCAGACTTTCTGGCTTCTGACTACCCCTTCCTGTAAACTTAAGAGGTAGGTACCTAAAGAATTGAAATAACCATATTGGTACTTCTTCGGATTCGAACCCAGAATACTTAAGAGATACGCCTTAACCACTGAGCTGAGGTATCACAACAACAAAATATTACAAAGCTGAAGAATTTAATTGTGTTTGTTTGAAGGCACTTATTTCAGCATCTACCTGTTTTGAATTGAAAAAAAAAAATTTAGTATCGGGTAGCCCATTTATTGAGGAAGTTTATAGGGCCATATAACATCAGGCTACGACCCACGGGAGCAGGGCAGTACCCAAGGACGCAAAGCAAACGGCGTGGGACAGCTAGTTTACATATAACACTGTTTATTCAAGTGTTATTTAAGGTCAGAACTTGCTTTGTTTGAAACAAAAACAAGGCCCTGTATAATTAAACAAAGAAATAGCAACACAATGTAATTATGTACATATAATATACATAATTGTTATAATTTTATACAAATGACATAGTAAGACAATTAATGCCGTTTTTATTAATTAATGGCTAAAGAGTTTTTGTTTGTTCATATAAATAAATATCTTGGGACAAGTCACACACAGCAATCTGATCCCAAGCAAGCAGGTAACCAAATAACTGACATACATAATAACATAATTTATAATTACATATTAAACATAAATTACAATCAGAACAGAGCAAACAATCATGCTCATCACACAAAACTTGTCCTGGATGAGAATCGAACCCACGACCTCTGGCTTAGCAGTCGGGGTCACTAACCACTGAACCAACAGGCTCGTCAAACCAACAACAACAGTATCTGCTCGGTCAAATTTTGGCCGAGCTGTTTTCTAAAATAAAACTAACAGATTGAAAAACTTTTCCAACTTGAACAGCGAGAAAACTTCGCACAAACTCAATCAGCTGATCAACGAAAAAAAAAACAAAAAAATATACTTACTAGCACTAAACAAACAAAACATCACTTAACATTAACACTAACTATCACAGATAATATAAATAAAAAAAAATCCACAATACAAAAACTATCACAGACCACGCGTTCGCTAAAACTTCCAAATTTCGAAAGCTTGCAACGCGACTGCACTCGCCGGCGTCTGAATGCATACTGACCATAGATAATACATATAATACTGGTATAGATGAGACACTGACAGATCAGTTTTATTTTTAACTACACGCCCTTCCCGCTAGTTGGCGCTAGCGTCTACGAAACCTTCATTTATAGATAGTTATAGCGATGTAGGCGTGATCGCGCGATCTACCTATACTATACCTATAGGTATATTGATCTACATACTATACCTAGGTATGTTGGTGATCATGCTTAGACAGCATTTTATATTTTAACCGTGTTAAAATATGAACCAAGGCGAAAGCCGTAGAGGATTTTTCACCTTAGTACATTTTTTACACGGATACGATAAACGGAAACGAAAATAGAAATACATAAGTAGTTTATTTTATTTATTACAACTCCAGAGAATTTGTACCAATTATTATTTAACGTCTATAAAATGTATTGAAATTAATAAACCACTTTTTTGTAGGAGAAAGTGAATATTGTGATAATTTGATAGGAAAATACCTAATTTGTAAATTAGATTAGTGCCTAACTAGACAGAGATAGATTTACATTCGCAACACATTATTGTCATTATTATAATCACCACACGGAATAACATAAATGAGTGCGAGGGTTTTCGGTAATTTCATTTGTCAGTATAAACATTCACGTTGAAGTCCATAAAACGATGCCGGGGTCAATGGAAATAAGTAAATTCGTCGATATCCGTTAATGAAAAGCCACGTAACAGTGTAAGAAGCACTCTGAGGGTCCAGGAAAAACGCGGTGGTCCATAAAAGTAGACATCAACACAGAAAACTCTAAAAACTCACGGCACACATAATCACAACGAACATTGAATGAAAAGTTTTAAAACTTTTTTTTACCCGTAATATTATCAGTGTTGCCATTGAAAAAATAAGTATTAAGTTTATTTAATACTTATACATAAATAAATATAGACGTTTTTTAAGACGGATAACCAATCGCAAAAAAATTAAAATAATTTTAAATGTTTCTATTATTAATTCACATTTGATAAATTATTAAGATAATAACATTTTCAGAAAGGGATCATGTAAGGCGACATCTAGTAGTATTTAAGGGAATATTTTTGCATTAGTTGGCACGCCTTCCCCGCTAGATGGCACGACTTTCCATACATTTTCTATTCTTGACCTCAAAGTACTGTACTGTCATCCCCATGATACTGACAACAATGTTGAGCGTCTTGCCGTTTTTTTCCAACTACCTACAAGTTGTCTAGACGGGTAGCCGAGGGGGTGAGGGGGAGGTGCTTTATCAGGTCTATGCACTTTTGGGAGAGATTTTCGTTCAATCAACGCGTACACAAACGGTCAAACACCTTGAGATTTCTGAATTTTAGATCAAATGGCAGTATTTCTTTAAGACTAAATGTCTCCCGCGGTTTTGTATTGTACGCGTTATTATTTTTGTTACTGCTTTGCTCCTGTGTATTGATGTTATTAGCCTTTTCATTATTCTGATGCTTGATAAGCTATAGCTGTCCCCTGCGGTTTCACCCGCATTTTTCGTTACTGCTCAGCTCCCGTGGGTCGTAGCGTGATGGTATATAGCCTATAGCATTCCTCGATAAATGGGCTATCTAACACTGAAAGAATTTTTCAAATCGGACCAGTAGTTCCAGAGATTACCCCCTACATACGAATTTACAAATTTTACCTCTTTATAATATTAGTATAGACTAGCTAACACCGCGGTTTCACTTGCGTTTTGTTAGGTTTTTGATTACTGCTCCTCTCCCGTGGGTCAAAGCATGATGTTACGTCATGCTAATATTACAAATGCGAAAGTGTAACTGTTTGTCCTTCTTTCACGGCTAAATTACTGAATCGATTTAAATGAAATTTGGAACAGTAATAATCCATAGTTTGAGAAAGGACAAAGGATAGTTTTTATCCCAAAAATCCCGCGGGAACGGGAACTACGCGGATAAAACCGCGGGAGACAGCTAGTAAGCTAAATTACTGTAAAGTTTCATCAAAATCCGATCAGCCATTCTTGCGTGAAAGAGTAACAAGCACACATACATACAAACTTTCACATCTTTTATTTTTATATCAGATGGCCGTACTTATTAAAGATATTGTTTTTATTATATACTTAGGGTTTTATGTTTATTGTTGGGCGTTGAACTTATTTTAGTAATTTGAAGGTGACTGTGGCCTGAAGCCCCTGAAGGTTAAGATACTGCCTTTTATTCATGAGGTCTCGACATATTCAAATCATAATTGGAAAAAACCGGCCAAGTGCGAGTCGGACTCGCGCACGAAGTATTCCGTACTATCATCTTAAAAAAATACGAAAAAAACACGTTTATTGTATGGAAACCCCCATAATATTTTATTTTTGTTAATTTTTAGTATTTGTTGTTATATCGGCAACGGAAATTCATCATTTGTGTCAAATTTCAGCTTTCTAGCTATCACGGTTTATGAGATACAGCCAGGAGACAGCGGAGGCTTAGTAATAGGGTCCCGCTTACCCTTTGGGTATGGAACCCTAAAAAACATTTTTTTGCCAAGTTTATCTAGGACTCATCCACCCTTGACTCCACAGTCCACGACCCACGACGCCCTTCACACCGCCAGAGACAGAGTTAGATAGAAGAAAACCTGCTGGGGTTGCGGAATGTTTATAATAGTTACCGTGACCTCGGAACATAAAGGGCAATCGAAGGAACATAAGTGGGTTTTAGTCAGTAAAAGTCTGACACGCCCTCCCGCCGCACCCAGGACGGGAGCAGACATTTAATGATTTCCTACTCACAAAAAAAGATGGAAGAAAATCGTCCGAGAGAGAGTGATGAAGAACGGAGGTCACGACCCTCAGCAGTCAGCACTGAGGAATACGACGCCAGGAGGAGGATCGCGGACTAGCTTTCGCCTTGGGCTTCGCCTTTCGTCGAATCTTCCATCCCTTATTGTACCCCTTTTAGTGTGAAAATTTTCCAAAAAAGCCTTTCTTAGAATACTTATTCTTTACAAAGAACACACTCTGCAAGTTTCATGTCTCTAGGAGCAGCGGTTTGGGCTGTGCGTTGATATATCAACAGTCAGCCAGTTTACCATTTTTATTTAGTTACTAGCTGTCCTCGCGGTTTCACCCGCATTATATCAGATTTTTGGTTACTAAAAAAAGAAGATAAAAAGTATTCTATGTCCGTCCCCTGGTCCTAAGCTACCTCCCAACCAATTTTCAGCCAAATCGGTTCTGCCGTTCTTGAGTTATAAAATGTGTAACTAACACGACTTTCTTTTATATATATAGATAGATTGTGAAATTTCACCCAGGCACAAAACCAACAAACTTGCTCATCATATAAATATTTGCCCTGGGAATTGAACCCACGACCTTCGACTTAGCAGTCAGGGTCATTTACTAAAGCAACAGGGTATTAGTAAACAATCGTAATTATTGTAATTAACAAATGAACGATTTATTGTTTTAAGTTATTTTGAACTCATTTATTATTCGATTGTTGACGGAGTGACCGAGAATGTCGCAAACATGATGGCCCAGTGGTCCACCTCTGGTGTGATGGGTTGTGTACCAATGAATTCCTTTCAATTCATATGTCCTTACTATAGTTTATCTTGGACATGACTGAGATCCCAGCTCAGAAAGCATGTAAAGCATTTGGTCCCGATTGTCAT
This sequence comes from Athetis lepigone, assembly GCA_033675125.1. Taxonomy (NCBI): domain Eukaryota; kingdom Metazoa; phylum Arthropoda; class Insecta; order Lepidoptera; family Noctuidae; genus Athetis; species Athetis lepigone. Next base: position 2,403,085 of record CM066241.1, read on the forward strand.
CGTATAACTTATAACAGTCGTTACGGGCAGTCAGAAGCCAGAAAGTCTGACCAGTCTCGACCAAGGGGTATCGTGTCGCCCAGTTACTGGGTTGTGGAGGTCTGATAGGCAGTCGCTTCACGTAAAACACTGGTATCCAGCTGAATCCGGTTAGTCTGGAAGCCGACCCCAACATAGTTGGAAAAAACCTAGCTAGCTTTTTCGCGAGTTTGGCCGTGTGCTCTGATTAATTTGCAATCAGATGGCCGTATTTGTGTCCCCAGATATTAATTTTGCTTACCGTAGTAATCGTTGACCTAATGTAGCTGCTAATAGGGTTGAAATTAAAACCACTTATTAGTTGCTTTAACTGCTGGTTCATATATTTGATCTGTTCCGGTGACAATTCATACAAAAAACAATAGTCTTAGTAAGTCGTTGTAACGAAATCATAGCTTGCACTAAATCGCGACTACACCATCTAGTTATAAAATGTGAACTAAAATTAATTAAAATGAATATTATGGTTTCGTTACTTTTGTGTTGGGTTTTGGTCATCAACAAATTTATTCAAGGCCAAATTCGCGAAAAATCTTGTAATAAAAAACTACAGTACAGTTGTTTACTTGAATCGTCTGCACTAAGAAGCGTCTGTACTAAGGTACGGCTTGCTTTTATGGGGCAACTCGACTCATGTGCAAAGAGCATTCATAGCACAAAAAAAATGCTTGAGAGCAATCACGGGAACGCCACCATACGAGAGCTGCAGACCTATATTTAAACGGTTGAAAGTTTTGACCTTAGCTTGCATGTACATCTTAGAAACAGGTGTATTTGTTAGGAAAAATATGCGTTTTTTCTCCACAGTAGCTGACGATAAAAGATTTACAAAAAGAGATCCCACTAAACTCAAAACCCAATTTTGCAATAGTACCCTACACTATAGAAACAGTTACCTAATGTCTATCAAAATTTACAACCATATTCCAAAACCCATCAGAGAATCTCCTTTTCAATTTTTCAAAAAAAAACTAAAGTCGTGGCTACTCATAAAGTCCTTCTACTCATTAAAAGATTTTTTTGATGACAAATAGTTATTTAGGAATTAGTTTTACATGCCAAAGTTGTTATTGTTTGTGTTTAATTTTATTTAAAGAGATATGTAATTATAGTTTATTGTTATATCTGAAGATACTTTTTGAGTTAGTTAAGTTAATTTAGTTTTATCTACACATCTATATCTTTATGTTACAAGTCAACATAAATGTTCTTTACTGTAACCATAAATATTCGTATGCCGCTTTATGCGGTGGATATGCTGTACGAACCTTGTTTAACACCTGTTAACCTACCATATTCTACGAATAAATGTCTTTGTCTTTGTCTTTGTCTTTGAATTAATTTAACGAAGTGTGAACGACTTTTAACGTTAAATGAAAAGGTCAAAGAACAGTGTCACTTTCTATGATTGGGGTCATGTAAGGTCGAGATGTAGTCACATGAGAAATTGATTAGCATTCGCTTAACGACCAAGCGACAGCACGCTGTCGTGCTGCTGTTGTCTTTCTCTTGTGTCTCGAACGAATCCCGAATTTATTTGACGCTTGTTCTAACAGGGCTAGGTAGTCAAGCGCTTTTAAAACAATTAAATGGAAACAGGTTTTTTTATTATTATTGAAAATGTATTTTATAATCTTCATGAGTTTTTTGGTAAAAAATAGTATTTGTAAATACCTATTTTAGAATTATATTGCACTAGCTTTTGCCTGCGGCTTTGCTCGCGTTAGAAAGAGACAAAAAGTAGCCTATGTTACTCTCCATCCCTTCAACTATCTCCATTTAAAAAATCACGTCAATTTGTCGCTCCGTTTTGCCGTAAAAGAAAGACAAACGAACAGACAGACAGACACACTTTCCCATTTATAATATTAGCATGGATATCCGACCCAGACTGTTAAAACAAAAATATAATGTAATGTTCATTATAAAGAATTTCAGGTACACAGGAATGCAATAAATATTTCTTTATTTTTTTGTCATACCTATTTGGAATCAATCATAATTAGCTTAAATTTTTAATCCTCGAGGAAAGAGCTGTTATACGATTGACTATATATGACTACTGTTTGTTTGTCGTTATGTCCGAGTCTGAGGCACAGTTATAGCTACTAAATGGGTAATCCGTTGGATTATTCCGATCTGTCACCCCGTTTTGTCCCCACAGGTGACAGATAGGAATAATAGCTCGATTTGTCCCCCAGTTAGCAATGTGTGGAACACATTTTCTATTAACCTCTTCACGCTACTGCGCGCCTAGTACTTGTGATTGATTTAAATAAATACCTATGGCCTTACTAATAACTAATAATCACTGTGTAAAGTTATGCAATGAATAAAGCCTGTGTAACCATACATTTTTTGACGTAGAAACCTGTCATAACTTTATGCAGCGTTTATTAGTAAGGCGCTAAGTATCTCAGTATTTTACCAACCCATGGGGACAAAACGGGGTGACAGATCGGAACAACCCGATCCGTTGGGTGCGGTTTTATTCAAAAGCAGGTTATTTAGCGATAGTTCTTTAGACATCAAAATCGGTTCAGCAGTTTCTAAGCTATCAACTGTTTTGTTAGCTAGGAGGCGAGAGTTTTTTTTTTCTAGATAATATTTATTGGATACATTTTAAATAATCACCAAGAAAATCTTATTGCTAACCAAAATGGATTAAAGGTCACCAAATTTAGCTAGGTTAGGTTAGGTTAGAACTGTGACCACACAACGATCTACTAGTGATTCATATAAAGTTTTAGTTTTCAGCCAAATTCATATAAAAACCAAATTGAATTTAGTTTATAATATTTTAAGAAACGTTATTTGGTGACCATTTATCCATTTTGGTAACCATTTAGAACTTTTTTGGTAGTAAAATTGGTACTTTTTTGGGCGGTGTTTAAACACAAGCCATATTCAATTTCCTATAACAATCTTGTTAATGTAAGCCGGGCTTTTCGTTGTCTCCTTGTTTGCCGCATGACTGAAAGAAATGGTAGAACACAGGATCGGAGATAAAACCTGCTTCATCAGTATTGTTTCTGTTTTAAAGATAACGGTACTTTGGACAAACTGGACTTGTGAGCCTTTTTAAGGCAAGCTGGTTATTTTTACTCGAATCTTTTTTTTTTTTTGGTGAGTGGTAAATTATCCATTGAGGGCGTGTCAGACTCTTACTGACTAAAACCCACTCATGTTCCTTCGATTGCCCTTTATGTTCCAGGGTCACGGTAACTATTATAAACATTCCGCAACACCGGCAGGCGTTGGCCCTGTTGGGCGCCTTCCTGTGCTGACTTCTTCTCTTTGAGGCGTGCGTGAAACACTAACGCGCCGTCGACGCGGTCCTGGTCCTAGCCGGGCGGCGAGCTACCCATCGCTCGCCATCCGCAGAACCGCGCTTACGGTGGCCGGTTCACTCGAATCTTACAATGCGAACGTAAGGTAAAAAGATCCTGAATTTATTTATTAAACTGGACCATATTGGAGGAATAAGGAACAGAGTGTAAAGTCCCTCATCCTCCGTTGAAAAGGGAGGATCCTCCGACCAGACGGGTGTTGTGTCTGATGGGCTACAGTCCGACGGTTCTAGTCGGGATTGTTGTACATGTTCTAATGTCGCCGATAACTTTCATATCGCGATGCAGGTTGTCAGTTGTAGTTCTTATGTTCGGCGATAGATGTCGCCACACTAGCTTTTGCTCGCGGCGTCGCTTGATGTCAAACTTACATATAATTGCCTTCGGGTGTGATTTTCAAAAAATCTTTCTCAGACAGTCAATGAGATGCGGATAGTTATAATAGTTACCGTGACCCCGGAACATAAAGGGCAACCGAAGGAACATGAGTGGCTTTTAGTCAGTAAAAGTCTTACACTCCTTCGCGTCCCGTTCAGGGCAGGAAGTTTTTTTGGTGATTTCCCATCCACATCCATCTTACCTCTGTTACTAGCTGTTTTCCGATGAAAATCCTTTCACGGCAAAACGGAGCGACGAATTGACGTGATTTTTTAAGTGGAGATAGTTGAAGGGATGGAGAGTAACATAGGCTACTTTTTGTCTCTTTCTAACGCGAGCGAAGCCGCGGGCAGAAGCTAGTAATATTATAAATGGGAAAGTGTGTCTGTCTGTCTGTATGTTTGTCTTTCTTTCACGGCAAAACGGAGCGACGAATTGACGTGATTTTTTAAGTGGAGATAGTTGAAGGGATGGAGAGTAACATAGGCTACTTTTTGTCTCTTTCTAACGCGAGCGAAGCCGCGGGCAGAAGCTAGTAATATTATAAATGGGAAAGTGTGTCTGTCTGTCTGTATGTTTGTCTTTCTTTCACGGCAAAACGGAGCGACGAATTGACGTGATTTTTTAAGTGGAGATAGTTGAAGGGATGGAGAGTAACATAGGCTACTTTTTGTCTCTTTCTAACGCGAGCGAAGCCGCGGGCAGAAGCTAGTAATATTATAAATGGGATAGTGTGTCTGTCTGTCTGTATGTTTGTCTTTCTTTCGCGGCAAAACGGAGCGACGAATTGACGTGATTTTTTAAGTGGAGATAGTTGAAGGGATGGAGAGTAACATAGGCTACTTTTTGTCTCTTTCTAACGCGAGCGAAGCCGCGGGCAGAAGCTAGTAATATTATAAATGGGAAAGTGTGTCTGTCTGTCTGTATGTTTGTCTTTCTTTCACGGCAAAACGGAGCGACGAATTGACGTGATTTTTTAAGTGGAGATAGTTGAAGGGATGGAGAGTAACATAGGCTACTTTTTGTCTCTTTCTAACGCGAGCGAAGCCGCGGGCAGAAGCTAGTAATATTATAAATGGGAAAGTGTGTCTGTCTGTCTGTATGTTTGTCTTTCTTTCACGGCAAAACGGAGCGACGAATTGACGTGATTTTTTAAGTGGAGATAGTTGAAGGGATGGTGAGTAACATAGGCTACTTTTTGTCTCTTTCTAACGCGAGCGAAGCCGCGGGCAAAAGCTAGTAAAATTAATAAGTCTTCCCTCCCAATAACCTTTTATTAAGAAACTCTAAAACCTCGATGTTTCTTTTGAAAGTAGCTCAATAACATCCGTTTGCTAAAAACTGGTTTCTAACTAATTATATTGGTAAACACTACGTATTCGATAGCGGAACGTACGTTTTATTAAATTTCTTTTTAAATGAACTATGAGGAATACAGTTAGAAAACTTGTATTTAAATATTCAAAATATTAATGTGTTGCTGAGCGCAAATCTCGAGCTGGACCGATTTGGAGTTTTATCTTTCGAATATTTGTTGAATGTGGTTCAGTGGTTTTTTTTTGGGGAGTGGGAAATCATCAAATGACTGCTCTCGTCCTGGGTGCGGCGGGAGGGCGTGTCAGACTTTTACTGACTAAAACCCAGTCAAGTTCCTTCGGTTGCCTTTTATGTTCCAACCACTGGGCCGTCATGGCCCAGAAGTTGGTTTAAGTTTAAGAGCGTTAAGAAATTCTCGGTTTGTCCTACGCACACAATCAAATAATAAATGAGTTAAGGCGCGGTAAGTAGCTACTCGCGGTGGTGCATCGAATTAATAGAAATAAGGTCGAAAATATTATAGCAAATCCGCAAAACAGTAAATAATTTTGCAGTTTTAATATTTAAAAAAATTTTTAGATATGTCTTTAGTTTATAAAATTTTCTTTGTTATAGATATAAAAAATATGATGGATGTCGCTGAAAAAATTGAGAATTTCGAGACAAAAACTTTTTTTTCGTGGTCTTTTTGTACATTTTTTTTGTAGTACTAGACCACATTTGTAAATTGTTTTTGTGTAAGTCTTTTCTTTATATATTAGACTATACCGTGTATTTTTTTCTGGCTTGTGGTATACAGTATAGATACGACTAACTTTGCGATTAAAATCTAGACTTTTACAAGGTGTTCGCTATGGACAGCGCCTTAAAAATAACTTGAAACAATAAATCGTTAATTTGTTAATTACAATAATTACGATTGTTTACTAATACCCTGTTGCTTTAGTAAATGATGAATGTATTAAACTTTGTTTTGTTCTGTGAGAATAAACGGGTCGTTCATTCTGACTGTACACAATTAGCTTAAAAGAAGTATTGTCAGAAACACCACTTTTTTTGAAGTCAATTGTTGATTTCATCAATTGACTTCTTCCGTCCTTAGGCTGAGGCTACAGTAGGCAGCGATTTGCGACGCGACTGGAAGAGCGAAACGAGATAAACGTGGAATGGCTACATTATAAGCGAAAATCTGGCGTATATTCGATTCGATTTCGCTGATACGTCGATGTAGCCGGTGCCGCGATTACTGTAATGTAGTTCCTGTCGCAGAAATAATCAAAGATCGCTAGTAATATTTGATGAACGGTGTAGCCATTTAGTGAGAATCCATGTATTTGTTTCAATCGCTCGTGCGTCGCAGTTCGCGTCGCTGCCTACTGTAGCCTCAGCCTTAGTGTCAGACTTTAAACTGACTAAAACTCGTCCTTGTTCCTTCGGTTGCCCTTTCTGGTCCGCTCCGGCCCGGTCACGTCCGAAACACCATTCAAAAACATTATTCAATTTCTGTTTTGACCGGACCGGCCATATCTCAGCGGCTAAGGCCCGGTATCCACCAAAGCGGAGACGAGATATGTGTCGTAATTAACCTATAGAATATTGTATTGTGCTCAAGCTAAGGACTGTGCGCTGTGCTGTCAAAATGACGCATTCCGAATGGTTGTAATACACATCTCCTCTCCTCTCAGCTTTGGTGGATTCCGGCCCTAAGGGTGCAGTTCCATTGAGGCGGAGCGGAGCAGAGCGGAGAAGAGCTGTGCCGCGATTCACCAATCACATGGCTCTTAGGAGAAGAGATGTGGATTTCAAGCCATGTGATTGGTGAATCGCGGCACAGCTCTTCTCCGCTCTGCTCCGCTCCGCCTCAATGGAACTGCACCCTTAGCCGTGGTATATAGATAGATAGATAACAAATTTATTCGGAGCAAAACACATGACATACACAAAATAAAAACAATATTACAAAAAAGAAAATTAAAGTGACTAAGCAGTGCGTGTCTCTGGTTTGCACCAAATGGGTGTCCAGCTCAGCATATGTCAGGTATAAGCTCAGCATATACCTGACGCTGGTATTCTGCTGGAACCAGGTGACTCAGGGACGCCAAAAAGGCGAAAGTAAAAGGAGAAAAAAAAAAGATTTAAGTAACAAAATAGTGTGCGGGTAAAAGGAAAATATTCATATATAATTTAAATTATTTGTGTGGGTGTAATTACTAGTCAATTTGAGTCTGTGTTACTTGCAAAGTGATGCTATTTTAAGAGTATTATGTGTGTTCATTATTCACAAGTAAGTATATGACAGACAAACAGTCTCATAGTTCCGGTTTTATGTGAACTTATAATATGTTTGTAAACGCACCCACAATACTGGTGAAACTCCGTGTGGGCTAACGTTTAAAAATCACACTGATATTAGAAACGCAAAAGTAATTCGTCTGTTCGTGGTCTAGTAGTTATGACACTCACTGCTACGCCGAAAAGGTCTGAACACCATTCCCTGGTGGAAGGTGGAACCACCCTCTGGCCTCTTGGTGAAAATACTACAATAATTTGCATGGTAGTTTATTCTGTGTCTAGGTGTTATTTATGTTTATAACACCCAAAAGATTTTTTTATTTTTTTTTATTTAAGGGACTTTTGTACACTTAGTGACGATGTCAGTCCCATCGTGCTACTACAAATAATTTACACAATGAACTTAGTGTAATTTCTTACCTACTATAAAGGAGTACAATATCTTTGCTGCTTCACAATTAGGTTTGGCTAAAATACCATGGAACTCTTCTGGTTACTTCACTAAATTAGGTGGAGACTGAGGAGATTTCTTCTTCGTATCCAGTCTTAATGTTCGCTTTAGAGACTTGGGTATCCAACATAAATATTGAGAATATTATTAGATGTGATTTAGAAAGCATTTAGTTCTGCACCCCAAAATAAACGATCATAAATAGATAATAATACCAGCCTGCAGGTAACTGTCCCACTGCAGGGCAAAGGCCTCTTCTCAGAGAAGGCACGAGCATTGATCATCACGCTTGCACAATAATACCAGCCAGTAACTGTCCCGCTGCAGGGCTAAGGCCTCTTCTCAGAGAAGGCACGAGCATTGATCATCACGCTTGCACAATAATACCAGCCAGTAACTGTCCCGCTGCAGGGCTAAGGCCTCTTCTCAGAGAAGGCACGAGCATTGATCATCACGCTTGCACAATAATACCAGCCAGTAACTGTCCCGCTGCAGGGCAAAGGCCTCTTCTCAGAGAAGGCACGAGCATTGATCATCACGCTTGCACAATAATACCAGCCAGTAACTGTCCCGCTGCAGGGCTAAGGCCTCTTCTCAGAGAAGGCACGAGCATTGATCATCACGCTTGCACAATAATACCAGCCAGTAACTGTCCCGCTGCAGGGCTAAGGCCTCTTCTCAGAGAAGGCACGAGCATTGATCATCACGCTTGCACAATAATACCAGCCAGTAACTGTCCCGCTGCAGGGCTAAGGCCTCTTCTCAGAGAAGGCACGAGCATTGATCATCACGCTTGCACAATAATACCAGCCAGTAACTGTCCCGCTGCAGGGCTAAGGCCTCTTCTCAGAGAAGGCACGAGCATTGATCATCACGCTTGCACAATAATACCAGCCTGTAACTGTCCCACTGCAGGGCAAAGGCCTCTTCTCAGAGAAGGCACGAGCATTGATTGGTGATCAATGCTTACTCAAGGCGGACTGGCGATTTCGAACTTATATTTACTACAAGTCCAGCCCCCCTAGACAAGTGGCATTGTAGAATAGATAGCGAAACGAAAACGATTGTCAAATGTATGGAGATGTCAAATTGTTTAGCAAAAGCTTATGTCAATTCCATACATTTGACAATCTATTCGTTTTTGCTATCTATTTTACAATGCCACTTGGCTAGGCCCTCAGGTTTCCTCACGATGTTTTCCTTCACCGATGTCTAAGATGTCCAAGATAAACTTTGCGTTAAGCGTCAATATATCGACAGTTAGTCAATCATTTAGTTTACCATTTTATTATTTACTAGCTTATGCCCGCGGCTTCACTCGCATTAGAAAGAGACAAAAAATTGCCTATGTCACGTTCCATCCCTTCAACTATCTCCACTTAAAAAATCACGTCAATTTGTCGCTCCGTTTTGCCGTGAAAGACGGCCAAACGACAAACAGACAGTCAGACGCAAACGCACTTTCCCATTTATAATATTATTATTAGTATGGATAAGTATATAGTACAGATGTATATCAGTTGTCTGGTTACCATAGTTCAAGCTCAACTCATTTTGGGATCAGATGGCCGTATGTGATTTTTCCCAAACTATATATGTATTCATTATCGTTATACACAGACATGTGCATCACAAAAAATGCTTTGAATTTATTTAAACACACTAGTCTGAGTACGTTTGACCGCTAACGTCCTAAGAAAAGTTCACGGTCGAAATATTTTTTTTTGCATCAGTTTTTTAGCACAACTAATTGTGGCACATTCGTATACCGCCAACGCATGTAAATATTCAGAAGAAAATACTCCCATCCAAAGAAAAGGCTCATTAACCTTTCCACAACCAGGCGACAGCCGGCTGTCACGCTGCTATTGTCTCTCTATTGTGTCTCGAATCGCGTGTGTTCGAAAGTTTAACCGTACAACGACCAACCGACAGCCGGCTGTCACGCTGCTATTATCTCTCGAATCACGTGTGTTCGATGGTTGAACTTTTCGACGACCAAGCGACAGCCGGCTGTCGCGCTGCTATTGTCTTTATATAGTGTCTCGAATCACGTGTGTTCGATGGTTTACCGTACAACGACCAACCGACAGCCGGCTGTCGCGATGCTATTGTCTTTATATTGTGTCTCGAATCACGTGTAAGGTTTAAAAATAAGACGCGATTTTCTTTGTTTTCAAGCCAAAAACGTCGGTTTTTATGGTTTTTAACCTCGTCACCCAATCATGACTAATAGGCCAGTCATCTAAGACATTTAGGTCGCAATAAATTGCAAGGTCCTGATTTTTTGTGATGTTGTTAGGATAGATACCAATTGTGTAAATCTAGATTTGCAACCTCGAAAGACCTGTGCTAACTTCGTGGTGCTCAAAAAACCTCGAAAAATTCGAACTTTTTTCAGTTTTTGGCTTACAACTTCTAAAATATGCATTTTGCAGCAAAGTCATCTATGCAACTTTTAAATAAGATAAAATAAGCAACAAAATGAGTGTAACCCCAGCTCTGTATGTTTAATAGATCTCAAGATATGACATTTCGAAGTTGGGAAATTTTTCAAAAATTTTATCAAATTTGTAGTTAGCTAGACTTTAGATCGAAATACTGTCTAAATTACTCATCCTACAAGGAAAGTCAATAGAAGTTAAGTGGTAGAGCAGTTATTTAGCTTTAATTTAAGTGTAAAAGGAACTGTTCAGGACCAATAATTCTCATATTACGAGGTAAATAAGGAAATCAGTTTTTTTTCGAAAATTCTCAAGTAATAGAAATTTCTCTAGTAAATTAAATTACTTTAAAAATAAAATAAAACCGACAATTCAGTAAAAACTGTTTATTGAATAAAATAAAATTGAAAACTATATGTATGTATATATTATATATATATATAAATCGCGAAGGATTTCTAGCGTCTTTACAATCTACCACCCTGCGGCGTCCACTGAATGTAGTGAGATTTTTAATGTTTTCAATGCGTATGTTGAAAATACATATATATATATATTTATATATATGTATTTTCCGAGGTGAACCTGTAAATCTAAACGGCTCCCTAGAACTCCTTGGCATGGAGTTGAGTTCTGACCTCAACTTCGCCGCTTTTATCGAGTCCAAAGCACTGACTGCGGCGAAAAAGCTGGGCATCCTTAACAAGGTTAAGCGATATTTCACGCCGGCACAGCTTCTAACTCTTTATAAAGCTCAAGTCCGATCGTGTATGGAGTATTGCTGTCACCTATGTGATGACTCAGCCAAATACCAACTGGCCGCATTGGATTCGGTAGAACGCAGAGCCAGGAGGTTGATTGGCGACAAGAAGCTGGTGGCCCAACTGCAACCTCTAGCACATCGGCGTAAAGTTGCCTGTCTGTCGGTGTTTTACAGATTGCACTTCGGTGAGTGTGTTCATGAGCTACACGAGCTCATTCCCCCGTCTCCGTTTCACCACCGGACATCCAGACGTACGGCAGGATACCACCCTTTCTTGGTCGATATTCCTCGAATCCGCACGCAGCGTTTTTCGAAATCCTTTATTATGCGCACCGCAAAGGAATGGAATTCTCTGCCGGCGTCTGTGTTTCCAAAAGCATATAACCCGGATGTATTCAAGAGAAGAGTGCATAGGCATCTTTTGGGTGAGCTCGCTCCATCGTAGGCCCCGTCTATGCCCTCGGACTAGTCTAGGACCAAGAGCAAGCCCATAAGTTATTAAAAAAATATATATATATACCTGGTCAAGTCACAAATTCTGTCAAAAACTTTTAATGTAATTTTTGTAATCAACGCGGCCAGTCATCGACCGCAGCACGCACGCACCACCTTCATATCTATTTCTGCCGCTGCTTTAACCAGAGATACTCAGAGAGAGAGACTCCAAATTCCAATCAGGTTTAGCGCAGACTTTTTTCTCCAAATATTGCCTTATTTTGTAGTCCAGGGGGTTTAAATCTGGACTAGAAGAGGGTCAGTCTTGATGCCCGATGAAGTCAATTCCATGGGCGGTCAACCAGTTTTGCGTGCATCTTGCCCTATGAGCTGGTGCAGAATCTTGTCGGAATATCCAATGTCTATTTTTTAACATTGTTTGAGAAAGAGGTTCCACTATATACGATAGGACGGTATTTTGGTACACAACGGCACTGGTTTTTACACCTTTTTCACAGAAAAACACCTCAGTTAAGCCTGAATATGAGACTCCAAGCCAAACCATGAGTGAGGAAGGATAATGCCCACGCTGGACCCTCGGAATACCCCCCCCGTATTCCGAGGGTCCAGCGTCCCGGCTGTGGGCATACACCTTATCATTTTGTTTGTTATAACTTTCTTCAAAATATTTTTTTTTTCATCTGAAAATAAAATGTTGTGATGTTTTTTTCCCGCGTACCGCCGTAACAAAGCGCGGGATCTTTCCAGTCTAATTTTTTTCAAACTTAAATAATGTCCGGCTTTTTACGATAAGCTCGTAGTCCCAGGTCTTCGTTTAACACTCTTCTAACCGTGGTTCTGCTTAGCCCCATGTGAAGAGCTAAGATTTTTTGTTTACGCGAGGGATTTCGTTGAATTCGCGCCTTCACTGCTTTGATGACCGCTGGTGTCCTAACTGTGCGAGGTCGGACGCTCCTCTCACGATCTTTGAAGCTTGAATCTTCAGTGTATCGTTTGATAATGCGATAAACAAACCGTAGTGTTATTTTCAACTTTTGCAGAATTTTGAAAATTTCTATTGGCACGTAACCATAGCGGTGCAACGCGATAACCGCGACTCTATCTTCCTTCTTCTACCGCACTATATTTAATATTTTCTTTTTTATTTTCGGCAAGTACAAATGTTGTATTTTTAAAATTAGTCAAAGTATATCTGGCCAGTACTCGAAAGTTAAAATAACAAGGTTTTGACAGAACTTATGACGCCATCTATACTTATACTTAATATAAAGAGAAAAGATTTGTTTATTTGTTTGTTTTGTAATGGATAAACTCAAAAACTACGGGGCCGATTTTAAAAATTCTTTCCCCGTTGGATAGGTATATTATCCGTGAGTGACATAGGCTATGTATGTACCACGGATGAAGCCGGGGCGGACTGCTAGTATTGTAAATTCCATTCAACAATGTATAAGAAAAAATAACTATTTATATATAAAAAATTACTTTTTACCTCATAATATGAGAAGTATTGGTCCTAAACAGTTCCTTTTACACTTAAATTAAAGCTAAATAACTGCTCTACCACTTAACTTCTACTGACTTTCCTTGTAGGATGAGTAATTTAGACAATATTTCGATCTAAAGTCTAGGTATCTACAAATTTGATAAAATTTGGGAAAAATTGGCCATTTTCGAAATGTTATATCTTGAGATCTATGAAACATACAGAGCTGGAGTTACACTCATTTTGTTGCTTATTTTATTTTATTTAAAAGTTCCATAGATGACTTTGCTTCAAAATGCATATTTTAGAAGTTGTAAGCCAAAAACTGAAAAAAGTTCGAAAATTTCGAGGTTTTTCGAGCACCACGAAGTTAGCACAGGTCTTTCGAGGTTGCAAATCTAGATTTACACCATTGGTATCTATCCTAACAACATCACAAAAAATCAGAACCTTGCAATTTATTGCGACCTAACGCGATTTTTATGTCTTAGATGACTGGCCTATAAGGGTTCCGGAGAATTGCTGGCAGTTCCGAAATATGCTTGTTGATGATTATAAGATACTAGCTTCTGCCCGCGGCTTCGCTCGCGTTAGAAAGAGACGAAAAGTAGCCTATGTTACTCTCCATCCCTTCAACTATCTCCACTTAAAAAATCACGTCAATTCGTCGCTCCGTTTTGCCGTGAAAGAAAGACAAACATATAGACAGACAGACAGACAGACACACTTTCCCATTTATAATATTAGTATGGATATATTTAACTAGCTTTTGCCTGCGACTTCGTCCGCGTGGAATAGTTCCCGTTCCCGGGGGATTTCCGGGATGAAAACTATCCTATGTCCTTTCTCGGGTCCCAGACTACAGATACCAAATTTCATTCTAATCGGTTCAGTGGTTGAGGCGTGAAGAAGAGACAGACAGACAGATAGAGTTACTTTCGCATTTAATAATATTAGTATGGATCATCGGGTTGGCAATTTGGTATAGTGGCTGAGCGACCAGCTGCTGTGCTGCGTGTCGCGGCCTCGCGGGTTCGATTCCCATTCGGGACAAATCCATACTAATATTATAAATGGGAAAGTGTGTCTGTCTGTCTGTCTGTTTGTCTTTCTTTCACGGCAAAACGGAGCGACGAATTAACGTGATATTTTAAGTGGAGATAGTTGAAGGGATGGAGAGTAACATAGGCTACTTTTTGTCTCTTTCTAACGCAAGCGGAGCCGCGGGCAAAAGCTAGTATTTGTATAAGTATGACCTATTACGATTGCTTTCGAGTCTGTAGATATGAGTTTGTATGTTTGTAAACGCATTCACGAGATAAATTCCACAGCAACGTTTGTTTTACTTTCTAAGTAGTTTGTCCCGGTAGTGAATTAAGGTCATTGCTCATTAGAGCCACCCGGCACCCACTCCGCACCGACTCGCCTCCCGCGGCTAGTATTCTTTATATGGACTTGTATGGGCATGCGCTCACTATATCAACTCCGTACCGTCACCGGATCGCCTCGGTTATAAGGCGAGTCGGTGCGGAGTGGCTGCCGGGTGGCTGTAATGAGCTATGACCTTTATAATTCTTTAGCAGTAGCTCCTTGTACAACAAAAAGCCAATCTAAGCTGCCTACCCTTATCGATACCAAGCGTGAACATAACCCTGAACCATAATACATAGACCTTAGTGTCCTAACCTTTCGACAACCAACCGACAGCCGGCTGTCGGGTTATCTTTATAGTGTCTCAAATCACGTGTCTTCGAAGGATTAATCCTCAAAACGCCCAGTAATTGCTGCAGGAATGAACCAGCAATAACGGATTATTCCGATCTGTCACCCCGTTTTGTCCCCACGGGTGACAGGTAGGAAAAAAAAGTTCGGTTTGTCCCCCAGTTAGCAATGTGTGGAACACATTTTCTATTAACTTCTTCACGCTACTGCGCGCCTGGTACTTTTGATTGATTTAAATACTAAGTATCTCAGTATTTTCAGTATTTTACCAACCCATGGGGACAAAACGGGGTGACAGATCGGAATAACCAGCAATAACCAGGGGCCCTAGTCTGCTATTACAATCGTGTCTCAATGACCAGTCATCGGCCGGATATTTGACAACTTTGACAGTTTTTATATGGGAAATGTGTCAAAAGTCTGACGTTACACGTCATAAATCGATCATTGAGACACGATTGTAATAGCAGACTAGGGCCCCTGGAGGCCAGTCGTCAACCGCACCAAGGCCACAGGGTCATCGCGCTATGTGCCAATACCCTCGAATTATTGTGCGCATACGACTCGCTAATAATAGGTCGTTACTTGTCCTGCGGGGTTTTTGAACCACCTGGGGTTAGGGGTTTTGGGAGAAAGGGAGGGGGAATAGGTCGACTGGGTTATTGATCTGGTAGTCTTTCTAACTTTTTTAATGTAGCGATAAAATGTGAAAATGCATCTGATAAGCCCCGCAAAATGTTATGAAAACATGAATATAGTATTATTAATGACAAACCTAAATTAGATAGGTAACAAAATCATTGAATCATCAATTAAGTTTCATAGTTTTTAGTTTTTCTAAACTATTATTTATTAATAACTAGCTATTGCCCGCGACTTCGTCCACGTGGTTTAATAGTTCCCGTTCCCGGGGGATTTCCGGGATGAAAACTATCCTATGTCTAATGTCCTATATCCTATGTCCAGTATGTACCAAATTTCATTCAAATCGGTTCAGTGGTTTAGGCGTGAAGAAGAGACAGACAGAGTTACTTTCGCACTAAAAGTATGGATACCATTGCTAGGAAAAAGCTGGGCAGATGATGAATATTTAACATTGCTTGTCGCAAAACTGTACCGTTTAAAACTTTGTTTACATAAGGTATGACGTAACTCTGATGACGTGTTTATATAATCTGCTTTACATAATTAACTTATGTTTTATTTCCGTCGTGTAGCGCGTGAGCTTTGTTAAAAGACACACTTCAGGTTTTGCCAGAGAATGGGCACGCCGTAATAGCGGCGGTAAGACCCCTCTTTGAGGAGTGGCTGGAGAGGCGCCACGGCGTTCTCACGTTTCGCTTGACACAGGTCCTCACCGGACATGGTCAGTTCGGTAGGTTCCTGTGTCGGATTCAGGCGGAAGTGACGCCTGGGTGTCACCCTCACCACTGCAGTAACGGTCGCCTGGAGGACACGGTCAAGCACACAGTGGAGGTGTGTCGCGCATGGGCGGAGCATCGACGTGTCCTCGTAGAGGCGATCGACGGCGGTGACCTCTCGCGCCCGGCGCTGGTTCAGGCCATGCTTCGGGGCGAGACGGAATGGGATGCCGTCGCCGCGTCGCCTCCTTCTGCGAAGCAGTTATGCTAGTGAAGGAAGCGGCGGCGCGCAAGAGGCAACGACGAGCCTCTCGCCCCGGACTAAGACTCAGGCGAAGACGTCGAGAGTCGCAAGACGACTTCCGGCCACCGTAGGCGCGGTTCTGCGGATGGCGAGCGATGGGTAGCTCGCCGCCCGGCTAGGACCAGGACCGCGTCGACGGCGCGTTAGTGTTCCACGCGCGCCTCAAAGAGAAGGAGTCAGCACAGGAAGGGGCCCAAGAGGGCCAACGCCTGCCGGGGTTGCGGAATGTTTATAATAGTTACCGTGACCCTGGAACATAAAGGGCAATCGAAGGAACATGAGTGGGTTTTAGTCAGTAAAAGTCTGACACGCCCTCCCGCCGCACCTAGGACGGGAGCACTCATTGGATGATTTCCCACTAACCAAAAAAAAAAAGGTTTTGCCAATAGTGTGCCACCCCATTTAAAGTCAGATATTTTTGGAAGCCAAAACTGAGAGGCAAGGAACTAGGCGAGTCCTGGAGAAACGATTTTATTGTAACAACAGTTTTTTTAATGTAATTAAATAAAAGATCTAACAACTCCAGGCTCTTAGACTACTAAGTTATTTTAAGTTCAGCACAGGAAAACGCTTAACAACAAAATGGAGTCACGTTTGCCGAAACACGTTTTTTTAAACAAAATACCATAGCAACACCCGTTTGGAAGGTTGAGTCACAAAAAAACATAAACAATAGAAAACCAGCGTATTTTGATCCCTGCCCTCTGTTCGTCATTTGGTTAAGTGTAAGCCGGGCTTAGAAGGCGTTTCGGTCGCGAAAGTAGCAGCTAACATGGGTTGCGGAATGTTTATAATAGTTACCGTGACCCCGGAACATAAAGGGCAACCGAAGGAACATGAGTGGGTTTTAGTCAGTAAAAGTCTGACACGCCGCACGGTGGGCTGAAAATCGGCTTTCATAGACTTAGGGATTTCAATTTGCAAGTGCTTGTTTTTATGCCGGATATCGCTTCTATTAGTCATTACTATGTACAAAAATGACACCCGAGTTAATTCTACCCAAAAACGAAGGAAATATAATTTTTTTACGAAAAATTTGTATGAAGCTAGTATGAAAAATCGAATTATCTCCTAAACGGCATGTTTAACCGTAATATCCTTGGAGATGGTCATAGTGCTAATTATTTATGATTTTTTGGTTGGCGATAGGACGAAAAATTTAATGCCGTTTTTTTTTAAAAAATCGTCAAAATATTTTTATTTATTTTTACATGTAAAACGATCCCTTTTAGTGTCTAAGTTAAAAAGTTCGATATGTTATTAACCCAAATATTAAGAACACACGAAACAAGAAAAATAAAATAAAAAAATTGCTGTTTTTGACACATTTATATTAATTTAAATAAAAAAGATTTATATTGAAGTAACATTATGAAGTTATATTTTATACAAAATAAGTTAATTTAAGGAATTAATACTAAGCATTCGTAAAATAAAGTAAAATAAATAAAAAAAATAAAACATATCATTAAATATTACAAAAAAACCCAAACACACTCAAATACAAATTTACAAATATGTACATATATATCTTTTTTACAAATTTTCCTTATCACTCTCGTTGTCAGACTCCAATTCTGAGTCAGCATCCAGATTGGATATATCCAAAAATTCGAACTCAGTTTCCTGAAATTGAATTAAGTCGAGAGTTTCAGCAAAAAAGCTCTGCTTTTTCTTGGCATCTAACTTAGGCCTTTGTGCACTTAGCAAAGGGTCCGAAGAAACAACAAGCATATTTAAAATGTCTTGATTGGAATCCTGCCTGCTTCTTTTCCGCGAATGATGTTCTCGAAACCTCCTAAAATCTTTGTTTCGAGACTCTGAGGCTTCTTCCGAGAGAGTCCCAATCGGCACAATATTATTTTTCTCGATTATGTCAGCCCCATGGATTAGTAACTTATGAACGGTTGACGACATGTAGAACCAGTCGTATAGTAATACGTACTTTTCTGCTGTTTTGCGAGCATAATCTCTAAATTTTATTATATTGATCTGCTCTCCAGATGTAATTGCTTGTAAAATTACAGCAAATCTTTTGATGAGGTCTTCATCCAAACCGGTTATAGCTGCGGTTTTATTAGAAAACTCAAAGAATTTTCTTGCAGTATTCCCGTCATTGGTGGTTCCCGAGCCTTGTTTTACTATATCAATCAACAGATTGAGCTCATCTTTGAATTTATTTTGAATTATTTTCTTTCTTGTCTGTAGCATTTCTTTGTGCTCATCACTTCTCGCTGCCCACCGTTTGAAGTCCAGTTTGTATGCAATGTGTAACAGACATTCCATACAATTTATACGGGCGTGTAGGGATGACAAGCCAAACTCATACAGGTCCGAACACACAATTTTTGATGTTACAGCATCTAAGCGGTTCATTTCTGTAGGCTTTGCTAAGCACAGGTAGCACGATGCATTTGATCTAGCTTCAGAAAGGTAAGTACAGACTTTAGCGTCGATCATCGTCATCATTAGTTGATGAGTCACCCTATTATTATTATTGCACTCTGTGGGGATAAGGGCCTCAATTTCTTCATCCATTTGTTTTTTCAGCCCAGGACAACTGCTTCACTCTCCTTTACAAAAGTAAACTGAACTGGACGACAATACAAAACTGAGCATGGTTTTGGGTTCGTCCATAAAATGTTGTCTCCATCTGTCAGTTTTAGTGGCACCAAGGAGGTCATGAAAATGCTTGAATCATCTTCCTCACCCTCAATTTTCTGCTTGTATCGGCTTTGGTTAGAAGCACCGTCAAATCCCCACTTGGATATCAGCTTCAACTGCTTGTTATGCTCTTCGTTAGAAAGGCTTTGAAGGATTCTTGTAACCGTGATATCAAGTAAAGCTTGAAGTGTAATCCTAGCCGATGAATCAGTAACTGTCACTGATTGCTTCGGAGGGTAGCAATCAAGCTTAGTTTGTTGCACTTTATAGTAAGATTGATAAATATCTTTAGCACCTTCTCGAATGGCAGCCTCACGCAACGTAATATATTGCCACTTTGAGAGTTTTAGCGAAAGAAGCAATCCAAGCGCCTTTTCTGGCGTAAATATGATTGTTTTCGCTGGTTTCTTAAGCGTTTCATTTAATTTAGCGGCTGCTTCAGGATTTTTCATCATGTATTCGATGACAGAGGCGATATCTCCATGCCCTTCTTCTTTTAAACGTGCTGCAGCTGCATATGCCAATTCACTGGAACCTTCGCCTGTGTGTTCATCAGATCTTCTCTTTTTTTGTTTACTTCCCAGGTCTTCGAATGGTTTACGGGATCTTTTCGTCATTGTTCCAATGGACGTTGATGTCGACGGTTCTGGAGAGACTGAGGGCGCTCTTGGTATCTCATCAACACTTGGTTCTTGATTAACTAAAGTTTGCACAAAACTCGGCCAATCAATATTTGCTCCCAACCAATTCTCGTACTTTCTCCTGAAATTATCAAGGAATCGGTTGGATTTCCCCCACCTTTGTAAAGCGGCTCGCGTAAATCTCCGACAAAATTCTTTGAGAACAACATAATCTTCGTCAGACAGGCAATCGCCTATGCGGGATACAACTGCACTAAACAATACTTCATGATCAAATGAAGTACTCTCACTTCGTAGAAGAACAAACAAGTCTAAATTGGTGATTAAACTTTCCATTTTAAGATTTTATAGTCGCAGATTTAGTGTTAGCAGTTACACAGTTGTGAACAAATTAAATTATAAAACAAAACTTTAGCCCTTTTATTGCAAAACGACAATAATTAGGTAACTACCCTCATTAGTTATCTCCTCATTAGCTAATGAAAATCTATAATTGTCACTAACTATTCTTAGAACTCATAGCACTGCTAATTAACAAATTAGCTTACTTATCAGGAAATGTTAAATATAATCCATTGTCGTGAGATATTGAAAATCATTAAATCACCTATTAAGACTCATTAGAAGACCTAATCAGTGTAGTTACTTAATCACTTCTTTTTGGACTCATTAGAAGACAATTGGTAATTTGGTTGTATGAAAAGTTTTAAAACTCATTTTGTGCTGATAAATATCTAGCTCAAACATAGTTGGCTACGTGTGGGTGTACTATAAACCTCTGCCAACTCCTACGGAAATATAGGAGTGATGCTATTTTATGTTATGTGTAGTTAAAAGTCCGTGTTCTTCAACATAAACACCAAAAGGAATCGTTTCATACGTAAAAACAAATAAAAATATTTTGACGATTTTTAAAAAAAAAACGGCATTAAATTTTTCGTCCAATTGCCAACCAAAAAATCATAAATAATTAGCACTATGACCATCTCCAAGGATATTACGGTTAAACATGCCGTTTAGGAGATAATTCGATTTTTCATACTAGCTTCATACAAATTTTTCGTAAAAAAATTATATTTCCTTCGTTTTTGGGTAGAATTAACTCGGGTGTCATTTTTGTACATAGTAATGACTAATAGAAGCGATATCCGGCATAAAAACAAGCACTTGCAAATTGAAATCCCTAAGTCTATGAAAGCCGATTTTCAGCCCACCGTGCGCCGTCCCGCCGCACCCAGGACGGGAGCAGTCATTTGAAGATTTCCCACTCACAAAAAAAAAAGTTGCAGCTAACAAAAGTGTTGAAAACTTCGAAACGACTACACTTATTTTGATGAAAAATATCTAAGAATCATCGTTAGATAACCTCTTTAAAAAAACCGCACTCAAATAGGTTCACCCGTTAAGAGTTAAGGTCATAGCTCATTACAGCCACCCGGCAGCCACTCCGCACCGACTCGCCTTATAGCTGAGGCGATCCGGTCACGCTACGGAGTTGATATAGTGAGCGCATGCCCATACAAGTCCATATAAAGAATACTAGCCGCAGGAGGCGAGTCGGTGCGGAGTGGGTGCCGGGTGGCTCTAATGAGCTATAACCTTTACGGTGCCACAGACAGACAAACACCCTCCCATTTTGCGTTGGGGATTAAAAACAGTAATATTCCTATAAAAATCTCCCAAATAGAAAATAGCAATGCTAGTTCAGGTACCAGGATCATATAAAATAGTAGGAGTTCTTTAAAACTTACTGTTTCCAACTTCTCATGGTCACACAAATCGAATGCACTGACACACTCACCTGGAAAGAACAAAAATAAATAGGGTTATTACAATAATGCTAAGAAAAATAATCTTTTTGCCTACCAAAATGAATAGGCGAGACGACAAAAAAAAAGTAATTAGTCCGTCAGTTAGATAATCAAAAAATTAGGGACCCGTATTTTTTCTTTTTTCTCGTAAACAGAAAATGACGACAATACAGTGCGTTGAAGTTTCGTGAAACGTCACGCCTTTGTATATTTTTTACTGAGAAGTGACGTCACAAGCCCCCTCTCCGGAATTTTGATGCTCTTTATCTTTGTATTTTGTTATTAATTTGATCAAGCAAAAAATATGTGTCCAGTATTTTTGGACTATCTAACAGACGTACTAAACAAAATGTCATTCTTTTGATGTAGTCAACATCCCTAATAATGCTTATCAAATTTGGTTAGGTTAGGTTAGATCCGTTAGATTGAAACTACATACCATACAACCATACAACGCCAGATCTACAACTAGTCAGACAGAATCAGTCCAATTCATATACTTAAAAAGGAAAATATAATACTTTACGAAACACAGTTTGGTGAGCATATATATATCAATAATTGTTTTAAGGCAGGCATTTTGAATTTATTGGTAGGTTCTTTTCGGTAGGCGTTAAAACCTAAGCAAAAAAAAAATATTTGCAGCTAGATTTTAGACACATAACGATCAAACTTATAATGGAGGGGGGGGGGGGGGTAAAATCATGGCAAGATTTGATGACGTCACTTTTGCAACACGTAACAAGAAATAATAATCATACTCTGTTAGGACGTTCGCCCGGTCAAATAAAAAACATGGCAACCATTTTTTGTCTATGCCCGATAGTTGAAGCTAGAAAAAAAAAACAGAAAACTGTTGAAAAACGTTCGGTTATCTACATAACAAAAATAGTATATACTTGAAAATCTTCATAATAAAAATAAGTACATAATCCGGTCGCTAAGCGCCAAACTTGAAAATGATTAAACCGAAATGATCGACTATTACTAAGTACTTATATATTTTTATTTTTATCAAAATATTCGTTAAATTTTGCAAAATTTCAAGAGAACATTTCTAAAATTTTTAAGTCCTACTCTTCACAAAGAACATACCCTGCAAGTTTCATGTCTCTAGGAGCAGCGGTTTGGGCTGTGCGTTGATATTGACCGGTCAGTCAATTAGTCAGTTTACCATTCTATTGCGGAATAGTTCTAATAGTTACCGGGGCCCTGGAACATAAAGGGCAACCGAGGGAACATGGGTGGGTTTTAAGGTCATAGCTCATTACAGCCACCCGGCAGTCACTCCGCACCGACTTGCCTCCTGCTGCTAGTATTCTTTATATGGACTTGCATGGGCAAGCGCTCACTATATCAACTCCGTACCGTCACCGAATCGCCTCGGTTATAAGGCGAGTCGGTGCGGAGTGGCTGTAATGAGCTATGACTTTTAGTCAGTAAATCTGACATGGGGGGCGGGGGAAGTCATTCAATGATTTCCTATCCATAAAAAAAAGATTATGGAGGACTATCTTTTGCCCACGACTTCGTCTGCGTGGAATAGTTCCCGTTGCCGGGGGATTTCCGGGATGAAAACTATCCTATGTCCTTTCTCAAGTCCCAGACTATATCTATACCAAATTTTATTTAAATCAGTTCAGTGATTTAGGCGTGAAGAAGAGACAGACAGAGTTAATTTCGCATTTATAATATTAGTACGGATGCTAGGAAATCGAGGACCACATAGATAGGCCATGGTTGGAACGGCATTGTCATCAATATTAAACACCTAATGCATGTCATACAATCGGCACAAGTATTGATTTTTGCCATGTCCTACAAAACCTAGTTTTAGAATTCCTAGTTCTCTTGTAACTGCCTGCAATTTGTCTTGAATTGTTAATACTACTATTATTACAAGTCCTAATATCCTTCAAATAATATATCCTACTTATTACTAATCTATACTAATGCCCTTACTAATAATCACTGTGTAAAGTTATGTCATAAATAAAGTCTGTGTAACCATACATTTTTTGACGTATAAACCTGTCATAACTTTATGCAGCGTTTATTAGTAAGGCGCTAATATTATAAAGATTTGTATTTTTGTATGTAACGAATAAACTCAAAAACTACTGGACCGATTTTTGATTACGGTCCAGTTGAGTGTGTGTGTGTGGATGTGTGAGTGTGTGTATGTGTGCGTGTTGTTTGTTGCTCTTTCACGCAAAAACTACTAAACAGATTTTGATGAAACTACAGTAATATAGCTTGTCCATCAGAATATGATAGGCTACATAACATCACGCTACTTACGGGAGCGGAGCAGTAATCAAAAACTTGAAAAACGCAACTAAGCAAAGGATTTGTGTGCATTCTTCTTTATATAAAAAAAGGATTTAGTAAGCACTGCGTTAAACAGGAAGCTTTAATGCAGTGCTTATTATAGTAGAAAAAAAAATTTAAACAATTTTTAACACCCATGCGCAGCTGGGGCGTGTCGCTAAATATTATAAGTACACACATCAAAAGTGTCTAGGGATATTTTAATTAAACCTAAATAACTAAAATTCTATTAACTTTTTGTTAAGACACCTACACTTTAAAATAAACCTTGTTTAATTGCCTATCTAATCTGATAATAAACTTTTAGATAAAGTTAAATTTAAAAAAAAACTTAGAAGAAGAGGAAAAACTCAACAAAATTTCAATTTAACTTTATTTTTGAAATTTCAAAACCTAAACAACAAAACAATTTTTTTTTATAAAAATTGTTGAAGACTTAAAATTAATAATTCGTGGATCCACCTAAGACTCTCCTGACACATCTGGAGCGGTTCTGCATACTCAAAACAAGGGTGTCAATATCCTGTTGTGGAGTACTGCCCCAAATCCTGCTAAGATGCAAGAAAAGCTGGTTTTGATGCACAATATCAACAGGGAAATTCCTACGAGCTCTTCTCTGAAGCATATTCCAGGCATGCTCAATAGGATTTAAGTCAGGGGGTTGTGGAGGCCGGTCTAAAGCTTGGATAACATGCTGTTGTAACCAACTTGTAACGATACGCGCCGTATGTGGACGGGCATTGTCGTGCATTAGCTGGAAATTTTGTCCCATTTGCTGTTTGTGGGGCAAGATTACAGGCTCTAGCACCTCATCTCGGTATTTTCGAGCAGTCATATTGCCTTGTATCCAAACAAGGTCCGTTCTACCGCCGAGACGAATTCCTGCCCAAACCATAATCGTGCCACCTTAATATGCATGAACTTGTTGTGGGTGCTGCAGTCGATTCCAACGTCCAGGTTTTCTCCAAACGCGTACTCTTCGCGAATCAGGATGAAATCCAAACCTAGATTCATCAGTGAAAAGCACAAGTGACCATTGAGAATGGTTCCAGTTTTCGTGTGCAATAGCCCATTGTAATCTTCTTCCACGATTACCTCGCCTTAGTGCTGATACCCAAAATGGCCTACGAGCACGTAGATTGACTTCATGCAGTCGCCTTCTCAAAGTTTGACCGCTTACCAGCAAACCATACTCTCTCTGTAGCCTTTGAACCAATTGCATCGCCGCTGCATTTAGTTGACTTCGTGCAGCATTTACTATGAATCGGTCCTGTACATGTGTTGTAATGCGTTGAGGTCCTCGGTGCCGTTCCACCACTTCCTCCGTGACACGATAACATGACCAAAGCCTGGATATAACGCTCTGACTGGTCTTCATGGCTTCAGAAACGGCAATTATGGGACAGTATTCCACAACAGGATATTGACACCCTTGTTTTGAGTATGCAGAACCGCTGCAGATGTGTCAGGAGAGTCTTAGGTGGATCCACGGAATATTAATTTTAAGTTTTCAAGAATTTTATAAAAAAAATTGTTGTTTTGTTTAAGTTTTGATGTTTCAAAAATAAAGTTAAGATTGAAATTTTGTTTGAGTTTTTCCTCTTCTTCTAAGTTTTTTTTAAATTTAACTTTATCTAAAAGTTTATTATTCGATTAAATAGTCTATTAAACAAGGTTTATTTTAATGTGTACATGTTTTAACAAAAAGTTAATAGAATTTTAGTAATTTAGGTTTAATTGAAATATCCCTAGACACTTTTGATGTGTGTATGTATCAATCCGGTATTTGACACCATCATCAATTGACGTACTTTTTATGAGCTGTCAAAACGCAATTCTCCAATAGACTTTGTATGCCAATACCAGCTTGTGACGTCACAAGCTAGCAACCCTATTGACTAACTATTTATTGATTTTAAAGAAATTAAAAATCCAATTTTACAGTAAATTAAAAACAAATCCGATGCTTAGGACTAATAAAAAGATAGGTTTTATTAAAAATATGTCTTAGATTTATCGGATAATAGTGACAAATACCGTATTGTCTGGTTACCATAGTAGTCTGCCTAGTTGGGATCAGATGGCCGTGTGTGAGTTGTCCCAAGATATTTATTTAAAGTTTAAATGAAAAATCCGTCCTTTTCAAAGCAAAGAGCCACTTGTAACAGCTGGTTTTTTAAATAAAATACCAGAAATAAAAATATCACTATTTTAAAGGAGATCGTACGTGTATTTCGCGATGGAACCGAGTTGAAAAAACTGTACGCAAGGTTAAAGACCTCAGGGACGTTACAATGCAGGTCGAATTACGGTAGGGATGCGCCTACCGGTAACTGACGGGAATTATCGATAACTAGCTTTTTTTCCCGCGACTTCGTCCGCGTGGAGTAATAATTCCCGTTCCCGGGGGATTTTCGGGATGAAAACTATCTTATGTCTTTTCTCGGGTCCCAGACTATATTTGTACCAAATTTCATTCAAATCGGTTCAGTGGTTTAAGCGTGAAGAAGAGACAGGCAGACAGAGTTACTTTCGCATTTATAATATTAGTAGGATTAACAAAAACACAATTATAATTGATATTTATCATGTTCAATTTATTCGCTGTTAGTATAAAACAATAATAAATTACCCACATTGACAATAGTCATAGTAAATGACTTAATCAATAAATATTATGATTGTGATGACATAATAATTGATAATAATGCAGCGTTGCTATTATTATTGAAACATTAGTATAAACAATTTATAAATAGTTTATACTATGAGGCTATAGCAAATATTCGCGTGTCCATTTGAGTAATGTAAGCATTGACAATATTGATATCTAGCTGTCTTTCCCCCTCGATTTCACTTGCATTTTTCGTTACTACTCCTCTCCCGTAGATCGTACATCTTATACAACTTGTATAAGATGTCGACGATCTACAATAAATACACCTTGTATAATACAAGGTGTATTTTTGGTCTTGCTCAACCCGCTAGGAGATGATTCGGGTAAGAGCCCGTACGTCCCCTAAGATTTGTCCCCCAGCATAAAAGTTGTGGATTCGGCCCCTATATAGGTGCCCGTTGGTCTCCTGGTAGGGGACCAACTAATATTTCAATAAAAATATTATTTTTAAGGTACCCATTCGTCTCCTCTAATATATACACAATATAAGTTAAAGATTCGGCACCTATTCAGGTGCCTATTGGTCCCCTGAGATAAAATCACCTATATTTTACCTAAAAACGGTTAACATAGTACACTTGTGAACAGTTTATTAACGCAATTAATTTAATAAATCATAACAGATCATTGAAAAAAGAGCTACGATGAATGATAATCCGTCATGATGAAAACAAACAACTTTTATTTGAACTTATTTAAACAACTTTTATTTGAAATTATTTGAAAAAACATTTTTTCAAATAATTAGTCAACTTTTTGTGTTATTAGAATGCACAGATTAGGTACGGTATTTCATACATTCTGTGCATGCGCAGTGAAAAACAACGTCTCATTTCCGTATTACATCAAATGACATAATATCTTTATGACAATTATAAGCAGAGCTCAGATATGATAGAGAAAACATTATATTAATTAAAACATATTATCTTGAGGAACATATTATTTACGTAATCGAACATAGTATAAAACAAAGTCGTTTCCCGCAGTGTGTCTATCCATATAATTCTTTAAAACTACGCAATGGATAGATAGATAGATAGAATATTCTTTATTGTATACCAATAGGTAGGACAAAAACAGTGAAGGCCAATACAAACAAATATGCAAGAGTATAATAGGTGGCATTATCGCTAAAAAGCAATTTCTTCTAGACAATCTATGGATTTTGATAAGTATAACTTATCAAAAAGTTTTTTTTTTAAGTTACATATGGGCTTGCTCTTGGTCCCAGACTAGCCCGAGGGCATAGACGGGGCCTACGATGGAGCGAGCTCACCCAAAAGATGCCTATGCACTCGTCTCTTGAATACATCCGGGTTATAAGCATTTGGGAACACAGACCGGCAGGGAATTACATTCTTTTGCGGTGCGCATAATAAAGGATTTCGAGAAACGCTGCGTGCGGATACGAGGAATATCGACCAAGAAAGGGTGGTATCCCGCCGTACGTCTAGATGTCCAGTGGTAAAACGGAGACGGGGATTTCATGAAAATGTTTGTCAAGACGACCACATAATGTTTGCCCTGTGAAAATATATCAGATCTCATGTAGAACCAAGCTTCTGAATCTACACGGCCTAAATCTATAGACCCTAACTACACAAATTCTACATATCAGTAAAAAAGTATAAGATGTGATGAATTTATCTATGTACAGTCACGAGCATATTATAAACATGTATACACTGCGCAAAAATTTGAATAAATTTTCTCTTAAATGAGCCATAACTTTTACTTAAAACTTATTTTATAGTTATTATATCATAGACTACTATAAAATCCATACTAATATTATAAATGGGAAAGTGTCTGTCTGTCTGTCTGTTTGTCTTTCTTTCACGGCAAAACGGAGCGACGGATTGACGTGATTTTTTAAGTGGAGATAGTTAAAGAGATGGAGAGTAACATTAGGCTACTTTTTGTCTCTTTCTAACGCGAGCGAAGCCGCGGGCAAAAGCTAGTGTAGTATAAAACTAAATATTAATATCGTTATTCTAAGAGAAAATTGACTATGTTAGCGTGGTGTATACATGTTTATACACGTGACTGTACCATAAAGAAATATAGAAATGTTTTTAGCTAGAGTGTTTTACGAAAAGAGTTTTATATTTAAACTAGCTGTCCCCTGCGGTTTCGCCCGCATTTTTCCGCTCCCGTGGGTCGTAGCGTGATGGTATATATAGCCTATAGCATTCCTCGATAAATGGGCTATCTAACACTGAAAAAATTTTTCAAATCGGACCAGTAGTTCCAGAGATTACCCCCTACATACAAACCTACAAACTTACAAATTTTACCTCTTTATAATATTAGTATAAGTATATAGTATAAGTAATGAAGTATAGATAAACTGAATTGAAGTACCAGCCGGATTAAAAAAAAACATCTTTAAGGAAACAAATGTTAAAGAGAATTGACAGAAGCTTGATGTGTTCACGTTTCATAAATATATTTTTTTCTACTACCAGAATAACCTGCTAACGATGACACACGTCTGCAGCGCTCCTAAAGTCCGAAACTCCAGGAAGGAAATGCGTCACAGCAGATAAGCCAAAATTATCACTAATGCTAAATAAAGAGCACAGTATGACGTTGTAATCAAGAAACTAATGAAATAAGAATTTAACAAGTGTAAATTAAACATTTAAACCTTTAAACACACGTGATTCGAGACACAATAGAAAGACAATAGCAGCGGGACAGCCGGCTGTCGCTTGGTGGTAGGTTAAAACACCCCAGTTAATAATATCGCGACTGCAGCTAAAAAAGTGATGATAACTACGAAATGGTGGAACCAATTATAATGAAACATGCCTGAGAAGTGAGAACCATCGTTAGATAACCTACTTTCAAATAAAAACGCATTTAAATCGGATTACCCGTTTAAGAGCAATGTTGTCAGAGCATTTAAATTTAAAGTTTAACACCACTCTTTTGCCGGGATTGCGGAATAGTTCTAATAGTTACCGCAGCCCCGGAACATAAAGGGCAACCGAAGGAACATGGGTGAGTTTACTGAGTTTTACTCTGTTAAAGTCTGACACTCCCTCCTACCCCGCCCAGGGCGGGAGAAATCATTTGATGATTAACCATCCACAAAAAAACTCTCTTTTTGCGTCTGGGATTTAAAAACCTGGCATTGTATTATTTTACCTATTTATCGTTGAAAGTTTTGTGCTTTTTTTGGTACAATCCCGCCACACAATTCTCAACCACTGCAACTCCTGAAAGCCAGAATCAACAGTGGAGTCCGTCAGAAAAGCGCCGAGCAATGAAGCTCGACGAGTTCCGGAGAAACGATTCAACGGTCTTGGATCCCGGAACGAAATTAATCAAAAAGAACTGCGGAGGATTAAGAAAAATATGTTGTAGGCTATGTAACATCTCGCTACGGCCTATAGGAATGGAGTAGTGGTCAAAGATACGGGTGAAACTGCGAAGGACAGCTGGTTAAACATATCGCCATATTGCCCTTCAAACAGGGATGTTATGATACTAAATACAGGCGGAATACTTGGGTCAAATACCTTTATATCCAATCACATTTCATGCATAAACAAACAAGTTTTAAAAACAAAATTTGTTGTTCTTTAGCAGTAAACAGTTTCTCTGTAGGGTAAGAAACGACGCAGTCATTTCCATTCGCGTTTCGCTGAACGATTTTGGTCACACTTATACAGTACTACTTCTATCAGCCGCGTTCAGCGTCGCGTCGTGAGAATGAAAAAAGCCGTCAAGCTTAAACCTACGAACACACGTGATTCGAGACACAATAGAAAGACAATAGCAGCGCGAAAGCTGGCTGTCGCTTGGTCGTGGAAAGGTTAAAGGTCATAGCTCATTAGAGCCACCCGGCAGCCACTCCGCACTGCCTCGCCTCCTGCGGCTAGTTCCTTTATGGACTTGTATGGGCATGCGCTCACTACATCAACTCCGTAGCGTCGTCGGATCGCCTCGGTTATAAGGTAAGTCGGTGCGGAGTGGCTGCCGGGTAGCTGTAATGAGCGATGACCTTAAGGGACTATGCACATTTATTTGAACGGCATTTACTTAGAAGAACTGGCCTTAGTTCATGTTTGTGAAGGGCAAATTAGCGGTGAAAGATTTTTGATCAGATGAAGGAAATAACCGAGTAATCGACCTTGGAAGACCTTCGGGGGAAGTGGACCTCGACATTTAGAGGCTAAACTGGATTCTGTTATGTTTCTTTGTTAGTAATGCAAGATGACTTGCGAAATTACAAAACAACAGCCAGATGTAAAAAAAATAGGTGGTTCGTATTTTTTTTGTTAAGTGGTTGAACTGACTGGTAATTTGAGATGATTTGCTTTGGACTACGTACTTTTATTTTCTCAAATCAAATCGTTTATTGCAATCGATAATGTATTTCATCTACCTAGCCTTTTCCTAACCATGATGGGGTCGGCTGCCAGCCTAACCGGATTCAGCTGGATACCGGTGTTTTACGTGAAGCGACTGCCTATCTGACCTCCACAACCCAGTAACTGGGCGACACGATACCTCTTGGTTAGACTGGTCAGAGTTTCTGGCTAACCAGTAACGACTGTCAAAGTTCTACGAATGACAACCGGGACCAACGGCTTTACGTGCTTTCCGAGGCACGGGATGTCATTGGTGTCCTAGATAAACTTTGGAAAGCAATCCATAATGTATTTACAGGTAATAAATAGAAGAATAATAATATAGAAACAATTATGGACCCTGTTGAGCACAGCAAATTATAAAAATTTTGGCTTCATTCAACTTATGTCTATAAAAAGCAATTTTGTACGAAGACATGTACACGTCTGTTCTGGGGCCTTAGTCTGCTATGGCAATAGTGGTTCAATGATCGATTTATGACGTGTAACGTCAAACTTTTGACACATTTCCCATTAATACTGTCAAAGTTGTCAAATATCCGGTCAATGACTGGTTGACACGATTGGTCTAGTGGTGAGTGTCCCTGACTGCTAAGCCAGAGGTCGTGGGTTCGATTCCCACACAGGACAAACTTTGTGTGATGAGCATGATTGTTTGTTCTGTGTCTGGGTGTGATTTATCTATAATATGTATTTATTTTTAAAGCGCCTTACTAATAAACGCTGCATAAAGTTATGACAGGTTTATACGTCAAAAAATGTATAGTTACACGGGCTTTATTCATTGCATAACTTTACACAGTGATTATTAGTAAGGACAAAAGTATATAAGTAAGTATGTATATCAGTTGTCTGGTTACCATAACGCAAGCTCTGCGTAGCTTGGGATCAGATGACCGTGTTTGAGTTGAGTTGTCCCAAGATTGCAATAGAACACTTGAGACCCTGTATTTTTGTTCGACAGCCTGCCTGACCGGTAATTCCGCCATTTTGTATATAACACAAACGTATACTTAGCAAAAATGTTACAAATAACGGATTATTTACTGTAGTCTCATGTAGGATATGACGCATCTCTTGAATCACTGTTAAAATGAAAAATAACGAGTTTGTTCATTTAAAATTCATTTGTATTAAGTCCTCTTAGAAAAAAAACAGGCGTATGCCAGTCAAATTCGCGTACAAAAAAATCACGTTTATATGTACCCCCTAAATATTTATTTTATTCTGTTTTTTTTTTGTATTTGTTGTTATAAACAGCTACGGAAATATGTGTGATAATGTCATAAATTGTTAAAATTAAATTATTTAATTGATTTTAGGGTTCCGTGCCTCAAAAGGTAAAAACGGAACCCTTATAGGATCACTTTGTTGTCCGTCTGTCCGTCCGTCCGTCCGTCTGTCAAGACCCTTTTTCTCAGAAACGCGTCGAGATATCAAGATGAAATTAATATCACATACTCAGGTCTGCTATTTCTCAAAGCAGTGAAAAAATCAAGTCTCTAAATCCACGCAATAAAAAGATTCGGCGGTTTATAGGTATTGCATATTTAGACATTTGCAAGGGAATCAAAACTCAAAACCTATAGGGTACTTCCCATTGACCTAGAATCATGAAATTTGGCAAGAAGCAAGGTCATGTAGCACAAGTAAAGGGAAAACTTCGAAAACCGTAAATTTGTAGTTATTTCATAAAAAAAAAATAACGGAACCCTCGTTGCGCGAGTCCAACTCGCACTTGACCGGTTTTTTTTTATTATTTGTTTGTTTTAATTTCAACTGTTTAACTATCACGGTTCATGAAATGTAGCCTAGACATAATTACAGACGGACAGGCAGTAGAGTCTGAGTAAAAACTTTTTTTTATGGATGGAAAATCATCAAATACCTTCTCCCGCCCGGGGTGGAATCCCTTTCACCCCGTGTCAGACTTTTACCGACTAAAACCCACCCTTGTTCCTTCGGTTGCCCTTTATGTTCCGGGGCCGCGGTAACTGTTAGAACTATTCCGCAACTCCGGTTAGTAATAGGTTTCCATTTTACTTTGGCTGATTTAAGTAATTCTAAGTTTGACTAACAATACATCAGTCAAAAGTCAACATCACAAAGTATAAAACAAAGTCGTCTGTGTTCCCAAATGCTTATAACCCGGATGTATTCAAGAGACAAGAGAAAAGTGCATAGGCATCTTTTGGGTGAGCTCGCTCCATCGTAGGCCCCGTCTATGCCCTCGGGCTAGTCTGGGACCAAGAGCAAGCCCATATGTAATAATAAAAAAAAAAGTCTCTTTATTCGTAGTACTTTGACAGTCGTTACGGGTAGTCAGAAGCCAGAAAGTCTGACCAGTCTAAGGAGAATCGATGAATCGTGGTAACCGGGCAGCATTTTTATTACTTCAATGTCTAACATTTAGTATATAAGTATTTAGTAGTAAGTATTATGTGGACTTTGATTTTGTTTTTGTCGATTCAATGACCTATTGAGCAAAACAAAAAGCCGCTAGGAAACCAGTTCATTATTTATATGAAATGATATAAGATAGATATATTATGTCGCAATAAAAAAAAAACGAATTTGCACAATATTTTGTTCTATTACAGAATGTGGCCCTCATGCTAAGAGATTTTTCCTGTATAGTCGGTGCATTTACAAACATAAACTAACTACATAATTATCCATACTTCCATACTAATATTATAAATGCGAAAGTAACTATGTCTGTCTGTCTCTTCTTCACGCCTAAACCACAGAACCGATTTGAATGAAATTTGGTACAGATATAATCTGGGACCCGAGAAAGGACATAGGATAGTTTTCATCACGGAAATCCCACGGGAACGGAAACTATTATTCCACGCGTACGAAGTCGCGGGCAAAAGCTAGTCTTACATACATAAACAACCGGTCTTGTAACTAATACTTGACTGTATCAACATTTGTCACGTTCGGGAATCGAAGCAGCGACATCTAGCAGCCGATGAGATGTACGTGTATCTCACAGTAAGGCTGAGGCTACACTAGGCTGCGACGCGAACTGCGACGCACGAGCGATTGAAACAAATACATGGATTCTCACTAAATGGCTACACCGTTCATCAAATATTACTAGCGATCTTTGATTATTTCTGCGACAGGAACTACATTACTGTAATCGCGGCACCGGCTACATCGACGAATCAGCGAAATTGAATCGAATATACGCCAGATTTTCGCTTATAATGTAGCCATTCCACGTTTATCTCGTTTCGCTCTTCCAGTCGCATCGCAAATCGCTGCCTACTGTAGCCTCAGCCTTAGTATATTGGCACAATTCAAAAGTCAAACCGAACTCACCAAATTTAGTCCAGCAGTTTACTCGTGAAACCTTAACAAATCGTTTCGCACTTAAAATAATTATTAATATGAATAACCACAAGACCGTTGATTAATTCAAAGTACAAAGATCTTTTGTTCTACGCTTAACACCCACATATTGCGATGTTAATATATTATCATACTTATCATATAATTTGCATCATCATTTCCATATTCATTCTCCATAATACTAGCGTCATCTGGCGGCAATTATTTCCACTGCCAACTTTTCCAGTAAGGAAAACTTGAAAATATTTATAACAACAGTCAGATCTAACATCATCATCTCCCTAGCCTTTTCCCAACTTGATCAGGGTCGGCTTCCAGCCTAAAGGAATTCAGCTGGATACCAGTGTTTTACGTGAAGCGACTGCCTATCAGACCACCACAACCCTGTAACTGAGGGACATAAGACTCCTTGGTTAGACTGGTCAGACTTTCTGGCTTCTGACTACCCGTCATGACTGTCAAAGATCTACGAAAAATAACCGGGATCAATGATTTAAATTGAAAAGTCGCATTGATTGCTTCATTTCGAAGCAACCTCTTGCTTGAGAGGCGCCTTAAACAATTATAATGGCTCACCAGGACAGTCTCATAATAATACTGCTACACAAGAAACACTATAACAAACGTCAGATCGGGAACAACATGGCGGACGCGACCATCATAATCGTTACACGTGGCGACCGACCGACAGAACAATTTCTATTCATCAAGATAATAATATCTATTGTATGTATATGTATAAACCTTTAGAACAAACAGCACATACAATTTCTTGAATTGAAGAGGTGTGAATGCACTATCATAGACTTGATAAATCTTGAGGCAACTCACACACGGCTATCTGACCTCAAACAATGAACGTTTTGGATCAGATGGCCGTGGGTTGAACGCGCTACTCTTAGGAACTATTCTTCAAAATATTTTGTTTGATAGTCCATTAAAATTTATCGAGGAAGGCTTAGGCTCAATTCACACGTACCACAACCACACCACAGCGACAACCACACCTCAACGACGCCACGTGGTCGGGCGTAAATTTTGTATTGAAAATGAATATTACAATTCACACCTACCACATTTTGCCGTTGTTATCGACCACCTGTGTAATACGACTACATCATAACCACATCGCGGCGGCAACGCAACCACATCGCGACGGCAACGCCACCACCGGCGGCGGCAGCGCGGCCACATCGCCACGACATGACGTCATCAACAGCGCGCTACGAAAGCCGGAGTATAACTGCACATGACCACGTGGTTACCACATCGCAACGACAGCGACAACGCAACCACATCGACATTTTGTCGGTACCACAACGCAAAGCTGCAAAAAGCCGCTGCAACACTATTCACACGTAACCACAGCTTGACCACATTTTGTCGCTGCGACGTGGTGTGGTTGTGGTACGTGTGAATTGAGCCTTATAGGCTAATAACATCACGCTACGACTAAGCAAAAGATGCGGGTGGAACCACGGGAGACAGTTAGTATTTTCATAAGTGATCAGAGATTTATTGTTCGTTTGCAATCTCCGAAATCATTAGACCGATTACAAAAAATCCTGACAGAAACCCACACTATTGCCAAATCCAACAGACCATTAAAATTTAAATGATTAAAATGATTTTTATTTCTGTAAATAGGTAATAAATTACACTTTTACACGTCATTTTTTTTTTTCTTATTTTAATCGAACGATGGGGCCGGTGTTTCCTAGCTGGACTACTCTGAGAAGAAACAACCGAAACAAACTCAGAGGTCAAAGTCTTTTTTAAAGTCCATACAATATTGTATTGGTCAAATTATGCGAGGACCATGAAGGAAATAACTGAAGTGATCTCTTGATGAGAGATCACTTCAGTTATTTTTTACCATGTTTTAGTTGAACATGTTTTAGATAGACTTGTCTTCAATTCAATAAAATCGTGGCTAAGAGTGAAACTCTGTACACATGACAACGATTTATCGTTACGATTTGTCGCGCAGTTCGGTTGTGCATTTATCGAAGTCATAAGTATTTATTGCGTTCCATAATGTATGCAGGTGGTGAATATAAATAATCAAAAAATCAATCATGGACCCTTTTGGACACAGAAACACGGAAAATTGGTAGAGGATAGGAGGAAGGTGTGGACGAAAATTAGCGCCGATATTGTCGTCGCATGGACGCTCAATGGGCGCCCGATAAAATGATATCTTGTAAATTGGTTAAAAAGAACCCTTTTACATGTCATTATTGTTGTTCTTATTTTAATCGAACGACGGAGCTGCTGTTTTCTAACCGACTCTGAGAAGAAACAACCGAAACAAACTCAGAGGTCAAAGTCTCTTTTAAATCTTCGAACACACGTGAGTCGAGACACAATAGAAAGACAATAGCAGCCGAAAGGTTAAAGGTCATAGCTCATAACAGCCACCCGGCAGCCACTCACCGACTCGCCTCCTGCGGCTAGTATTCTTTATATGGACTTGTATGGGCATGCGCTCACTATATCAACTCCGTAGCGACACCGGATCGCCTCGGTTATAAGGCGAGTCGGTGCGGAGTGGCTGCCGGGTGGCTGTTATGAGCTATGACCTGATAAACTGCACAAACCTTGCAGTCAGATCGTTACGATAAATCGTTGTCGTGTGTAATAAGATGTAAGTATCTATCTCCGGCTATCAACTGAAAGTGCTATCAACAAGTTAAGGTCATAGAAAATATCTTGTTTTATATCCCGCAACTATGTCTCCAGTTATGCAATTCATTATAGACACGTCAGATCTAACTAACTGTTGATACCTCGTGTGAACTTTGAACACCCTGTCTCCGCATGGCAGCCCCTTTGTCTTGCATTTTGTTACGTATTGAAGATAATTATGTCAATGTATGTTATGTAGATGACATTGTAAATGGTAGGCTCACGAATGTGTTTAGGACCTTAAAGATGTATTGCTAAGATATTGTTGTGGAATTTCGTGATGACGTTTGGACGCTATACGATGTATAAGAAAAAGTATCAGAAAAAGATCTTTATCTCTAGCATGACAATGTATCTGAGAGAATAGTATTACAGATATCTAGAGGCGTTGGTGTTTGTTTAATGTGAGCCTTCAGGGTTCACATTAAAGCTTTCATTTCAGCTTTCCCATTTAGTAAAATTAAAATATGTAGAGAATCTTGGACTAAATGAATTGGATGCCGTGCCTCGGAAAACACGCGAAGCCGTTGGTCAAGGTTGTTATTCGTACAACTTTGACAGTTGTTACGGGTAGTTAGAAGACTGAAAGTCCGACCAGTCTTACCAAGGGGTATCGTGTCGCCCAGTAACAGGGTTGGGGAGGTCTGATAGGCAGACCCTTCACGTAAAACACTGGTGTCCAGCAGAATCAACTGGAAACCGATGCCAACATAGTTTTGGAAAAGGCTAAGAAGTTGAGAATCTTGGATTAAAAAGTAGCTCCTAACCTTTTGTCAGGTCTAATCTAAACCTATACCAAAATTTATCAAAATTGGTGGAGTGGTTTAAACGATAAGATGTCTTACTAGCCTGCCCCAGCTTTTTATGCGCCGGCCACACACTCGACGAGTGGCATGGGAAGTAACGAGGAAAGGAGGCAGAGACGTAGTACGGCCGCAATACTCGCCATGCCACTCGTCATTGCAAACATCGCGGCAGCGCGAGGAGCATGGCGAGGAGCAGCGCGAGGGGCATAGTGTTGCAGGCCTATTAGAGTAGAAAAATAAGAAAGAACTACAAGCAGATGAAACAGTCTCTAAAAACATATCCAAGATCCGTCCCACAAAAGTACTTAATTGGCAAGAGTAATAAATAAACAACTAAAAATAGATTTATTTTATCAATCAGTGACCCAGTCCACGATATTTGTGCGAGTCAAGATGTAAACTTACTTCTTTAGTAATAATATGGTCTAGATTTAAAGTTGCAGAGATTGCCAGGGTTGCGGAATAGTTCTAATAGTTACCGCGGCCTCGGAACATAAAGGGCAACCAAGAGATAATAGTGGGTTTAGTCAGTAAAATCTGACGCCCCGCCCAGGACGTGAGAAGTCATTTAATGATTTTCCATCCTCAAAAAAAAAGCCTCAAAGCTTCTGGGTTTCACTAGTCAAACATCAGGAGCCTGTTTAATAAAATTGACTATTTCACATACTTATGCCAAAAAACTACAATTTTTTTTTTTTCTGTTTATTATAACTTTTGATGCATGTGACAGGTGACAACTTGTCATTAAATCTTGTCAAATCTGCTTTTTGCTCACGTATTGGCATATGCACAGTCGAAATCTCTGGTCTTAGAGTCATGAAACTTGCAGGATATTAAGTTATTTGTAAAAAGTAGGTAACCACTAAGAAAGGTTTTTTGGGAATTCTAAAGGTTTAATAAATAAGGGATGGAAGTATTGACATTCACGCAGGCGAAAGCTATTAAAAAAAGCAAACATATTTGAAGGGGTGTCGTGATGGCCCAGTGGATAAGGCGCCCGCCTCTCGTGTAAGAGGTTGTGGGTTCGATCCGGGCAAGTACCAATGTGACTTTTTCAATTCATATGTACTTTCTAAAGTTTATCTTAGACATCACTGACATCCCGTGCCTCGGAAAGCACGTAAAGCCGTTGGTCCCGGTTGTCATTCGTAGAACTTTGGCAGTTGTTACTGGTTAGCCAGAAACTATAACCAGTCTAACCAAGACGTATCGTGTCGCCCAGTTACTGGGTTGTGGAGGTCAGGTAGGCAGTCGCTCCACGTAAAACCCTAACACGGTTGGGAAAAGGCTAGGGAGATGATGATTTGAAGGGGTGTAAAGTGGCCCTACCGGGTTCAAAGTCAACCTGACGAGGCTCTGACGGACCAGGTCTCTTCACAAAGAGGAGCCTTTCGAATTGTGGTGTCTTTTCCACAAATGCCATTAATAAAGAGTTGAAGTTAAAGTTGATATTTTTAAAAGTCAGTTTCGAGAGGCAATGAAGAATAAGCTTGGTGAGTCCTGGAGAAACGATTCAACTGTTTTGGATCTCGTATTTTCTGTGTTTGTAGTTTGACTAAATAATTAAGTACTTCTTAGTTAGCCTATAAATATACTAGTCACAAAATTAGAAATTGTTTTTTGTTTTGTGGTCTACCGTGTGGCAAAATTAGATACTTATACCAGTTATTCAACGCAAATAGGTATAGGTCGGTATAATTATAACAGTATACTAATTAATTTATTGAAAGAAAAAATTCCAACCTGATAAATGAACCTAGGTTATTGGCCTGTTGGTCTAATGGTTAGTGACCCTGACTGCTAAGTCGGTGGCTGGTTATACGATCCCAACCCAGGACAATTCTTTGTGGGATGAGCATGTTTGTTTGTTCTGTGTCTGGGTACAATTGTATATTACAATTACTGGCTGGCACTTTCTAGAAAATGTGTGTGCTCCTCTTATCAAGAAAGCATTTCAGTCGTTAACCTTCAAGTTCCTCGCATTATTCGACTATCAGGCAACTGGTATACTATGCATATATATATAAAATAGTTAACTGACTGTCTGACTGTTAATATATCAACATACAGCCCAAACCGCTGGTCGTAGAGACATGAAACTTAGAAGAAGTGTTCTTTGTAAAAAGTACATATCCACTAAGAAAGGATTTTTTAAATTCAACCCCCAAAAGGGGTAAAATAGTGGTTGAAGGTTCAACAAGCACACGGGCGAAACCTAGTACTTTTATTCGTTTGCCGAATCTGCTTGCGTAAACCAAAAGCACTCATAAACGTCCTCTGACGAAATCACTATAAATCTTATGATTTCTCGCACGAGACCACCAAAACCACATTGAAATACTTAAAAGCAATAAGGTAATCACCTCTTTAAAGATAATTAAGGAAATTGTTAATTAATAATTACTTTAGATAAGAATATTTAGGCTGCAATCAGTGGTTTATCGATAAATTAATAGGTTTGTAGCACTGACACACTTCAGGTTTTGCCAGATAATGGCCGAATACTCGAACGTCACTCAATTCTGAGACGCTCTCAAATCTCTTGCTGCCTTTGTCATTCTAAAGGGAAAAAATAAGGACAGCAATAGATTTGAGCGCGTCTCAGAATTGAGTGACGTTTGAGTATTCCGCCATAAGTCTGCCACCCCATTTTAAGTGGTTGCGGAATGTTTGTAATAGTTACCGTGACCCCGGAACATAAAGGGCAACCGAAGGAACATGAGTGGGTTTTAGTCAGTAAAAGTCTGACACGCCTTCCCGCCGCACCCAGGACGCAGCATTCAGCAGGGAGCAGTCATTTGATGATTTCCCACTCCCCAAAAAAAACCCATTTTAAGTCAGACATTTTTAAGGGGTGTAAGTGGCCTTACCGGGGTCAAAGCCGAGGCTCTGACGGACCAGGTCTCTTCACAAAGAGGAGACTTTCGAATTGTGACGCCTTTTCCACAAATGCCATTAATAAAGAGTTGAAGTAAAAGTTGACATTTTTAAAAGTCAGTTTAGAGGCAATGAAGAATGAGTTTGATGAGTCCTGGAGAAACGATTTAATTGTTTTGGATCTCGTAAACCAATGAAAAATCAACAGTGATAGTAAAAGCGTCCAGGCAATGAAGCTTATGACGAGATAAATAGACGTTACTAAGCAGTGACTTTAGCTTAGCACTATACCTGTCACTGTTACACAACTGCCAAGCGTCGAGTGCACGATAGAGACGGAACATGGCTAAGCCAAAGTCAGTGCTTAGTAACGTCTTTATCTCGCCATCAGTCATGAGTGCTGGAGATTAGATTCAACTGTCTTGGATACTATGGAAAATATTATTTCTTACTCCACGGCGGTGCTTTTCTGGTTAATTTCGTTGCAGGATACAAGACAGTTGAATCGTTTCTCCGGCTGAATTATTACCTACTATGAAACATCAATCAGCAATATTTGCGCAGTGATCGCGCGCGATCACTGCGCAAATATTGCTGATTGCTGTTTCATAGGTAATAAACCCCGCCGGTGCGGGACTCGTCGAGCAGTCGAGCTTCATTGCTTGGCGCTTTTCTATGTTGATTCTGGCTTTCAGGAGTTGCGGTGGTTGAAAATAGTACGACGGCATTATCCCAATAAAAAAAATATTTTGGATACTATTTACCTAATAATTTGATTAGAAATAGTGATGTGACATACAATGAAAAGTCGATAAAAGCAGCGTTTTGAAAATTCGTTTGTGCAATATATTCGGAGAGAAGCGAGCATCCATTTCAGTTGCAGTTTTAGTATAGGTACTACGATTCGCCAATTTGCAAATACAAGTCAAAGGAAATACAAGTTTATTTTAAGGCGTTTGTGGTGCGCGTAACAACATTTTTACTGTCAACAGTGTTGGAGAGCTTTTGGCCACATTATTTGACATTTTCGTCACTTTTACTATACAGAAGCGCGACAATTCTACAATTTTGTGTTTTTTTGACAATCAATTAATGTCGGATTGTCAGCTTTATTAAATAGGTACTCAGGTCTTAACAACTGTAGCAGAAATGCCTGTTGTATCAACTCAATAGCGTGTAAGACAATGGAAGTTTAATGACTCACAAAGGATTTATGACGGAAAATGCTTTGCTCTCAGTTACTCGGATAAAACATGCCTTATATTACTGAGATAATGAAAATTGTTACGATTGTACAGAACAATAGCATCCGACTTCTTGGTCCATGGGGGGGTGTTATAGGCACATGAGGCATATCTTTGTCTCTGGCATGGCAAAGCATCTGACATTGCAGATGTCTGAAGCAGCAGTGGCTTTTAACTTCAGGGGGCGCAAGTCTGTCATTGTAATAGTGTCTCGTTACTGCAATAGTGGTTCAATGATCGATTTTGGACGTGTAACGTCAAACTTTTGACACATTTCTCATACAAAATATGTTAAAGTTGACAAATATCCAATCAATGGCTGGTCATTGGGACACGATTGCAATGACAGATTGTCATTCTATAAAATGAAAAAGACGTGTAGATTCTTGGATTTAATAGCCTGTCCTTTTTTATTGTCCTATACCATTCATCAAAGTTCATTGACTGGTTCCAAATCGGTTGAGTGTTTTGCACATTAAGATGAAGCAAACTGACTTGCATTTACAATATTAATGTAGATGATAATTTTCAATCATAATTACGAAGACTACTAAAAGTATGGTCTTATACTCTCAAAACCAGCTACACAATTAATAAAAAGCCACTAAGTAATTAAATTTAACTGTAGCATGTTACAAAGCCGCAAAAATGTAAATTCGCAAGCCACCAAGTAATTACGATTAGAATGATACATTTCCTTTGTTGACTCACAATTTCAACGCGAATTTGAAAAGGCAACGTTTGACTTTGAATTTAACTTGTAACACAGCTGTTATTTAGAAAATGGCTACGATATTTGCAGATAAAGTGTGTCATTTATATATATTTTAGCGAACTAAGCCAAGGTGAACGCTAGGCCAACTAGTGAAGGCTTTGGTGTGCACAAAACCGATACAGATACTAAAACGCGCATCCAATGTTTTTACGAGTAGTTCTAAAATCCGCCGCTAAGGGACAATGGCGGTAGTGTCTTTGTGATAGTTTTGACATGTTTTAAAAAGCATTTTTTGATGTTTTCGCTTGACATAAAACAAAACAATATGATTATCAAAGATAATGCATTATAATTTAACTCAATATGTAAAAGGTTTTGTGCCAACGAAACCCAATTAAGTCGCAGTCTGTCTGTCAGGCACCATAATAAGCAGAGAGAAAAACAGTGTTATCTATTGATGTCAAAACAACAAAATTAAATTCGTACAAGAAACGGTATTCTACTGGCGTTTTGCTCAACCTATATTGCATGGTAGACAG
Source organism: Athetis lepigone (assembly GCA_033675125.1). Taxonomy (NCBI): domain Eukaryota; kingdom Metazoa; phylum Arthropoda; class Insecta; order Lepidoptera; family Noctuidae; genus Athetis; species Athetis lepigone. The sequence continues at coordinate 2,446,189 of CM066241.1, forward strand.
ACTCACACCTGGCAAGTTTTTAAAAGGGACGAGCAAAATTACATGCAAATAGGTCCTGTCGATAATGTCACCGTTATTCTTTTCCGGTAAATTATGATTCAGTGATTCACCACAATTACGGTTCACGAAACTAGGTCACCTGGTAAAAGTGAAATGTGCCTCTTTTTTCAATAATAGCTTAAATATGTCGCAAAAATAGACTTATTTTACATCTATAGAGGGGTGGGGGGAGGTATGAGGATTTCTCTGCCCCTTCCTATTCAATGGCCAAGGTCTAGGTCGATCAGTAACAATTTGACAATTGAATTGTAGACCGAAGTTGACCGGTCTTGGGTGGCAAGGTTTGGGTGCTAGATTGCTTTAGCCTAGGAGTCATAAGGGGTCTCATACCGTACCCAAGAGTTCATTAGAGAGAAGAAGAATCTGAACTACATTATTTATTTCCAGCCTAGATTCTAAAAGTGTAACTGGCAATAAAAGGCGGCCTTTTTTAATACATACAATTTCTATAAAATGGGCATTGAAATTTCTTTTGGTTCAGTCAGCATGCTCAACTCCTAGGATGAGGGCTCTGTCTGAGGATCCTGTGGCAGTCCGCCTGTCTTTCCACCCTATTGTAAAGCCACTTCTGGTATTGAAGATGTGTATAATCATTAAGGAATCATTACTATCAATGGCACACTCAGAAGTTAAGAAGGGGGAAGCAAAGCAGAATTGCTGTGGGCTGTTCTGTTTTAGTTTTTTTTAGTTACAGACACATGAGACATATCATCTTTGTCTCTGTGATGACAACACATCTGCTCACGTCTGGTATTGCACATGTGTATAGGCGGCGGTGACCACTTCCCATCAGGTGGACCGTCAGATTGTTTGTCACCAAATGACATAACAAAAAGCTGACGCCAATATCTAGTACAATCTGATAAAAACAGTGCCAACGTCACTGATAAATGTAATATTATTTAACACAATTTTTAACTTAAGATATGGAAATCGTATATAGGTTATTCAAGGACGATGACAAATCTGAAAGTTTGGTTCGTTTTACGCTTAAACCGCCAATTTATTTTTGATGAATTTTAGTATAAATTTTATGGGTATAGTCAAACATCGAAGCTTCGTTTCGAGGTTTGGCAAGTCAAACCATAGATTTGGCTAAAGTCATCATAAAAGTTCTAACCAATAACGTTTGACTATCGGACAGTTAAATCGATTCTCCGGGACTCGGCGAGATTGATTGCTTGGCGCTTTTCTGGTGAACTGATGATTCTGGCTTTCAGGAGTTGCAGTGGTAGGGAATCGTGGGGTGAAATAAGCGTCAAATTTGGTCACTCATCATCATCGCCCTAGCTTTTCCCAACTATGCTAGGGTCGGCTTCCAGCCTAACCGGATTGAGCTGGATATCAGTGTTTTACGTGAAGCGACTGCCTATCAGACCTCCAAAACCCAGTAACTGGGCGACACGATACCCTTGGTTAGACTGGATGTGGTTGGACTTGGAAGTGACTAATTTGGACAGCAATGTACGAAAAAAGGACCTAATCGGGGTGTGATTTGCCAATGGTCTCCGTTCAAAGCTAACCCAAATGGTTTAATAACATTCAATTTCGATGATTTCGTATTTGTCATTCCTAGGAAAGACTACATTCCCCCCTCCTCCCCAGGGTACGGGGCGATTTACCAACCCAAACAATAGAAACGGTAAATTGCCAATCAGATTACTCGGTTTTAGACGTTTGACTAAATACTAAGGTACTTAAAGGTTTGACTAAAAAGGGTTTGGCTATATAGTCAAAGTAAAATTATTCATCTTGGAACTAGGTAGGTACGTTTTATACGGCGATACGCCTGCGTCTGCTTGAAAAGACTTGTACAAGCAAAGTCGCCGTAAAAAAACATCTCTTAACGAAACAATATCTCATAAAATAACTAATGGAAACTTCGCCTGTATTCACAGGCATTAAGTTTTTTTCCTATGCAACGTACAAAAAATAGAAAGTACACAACGCCGTGTATAAACACGCAAACAAAGCGTAAAAGTGAATTTTTTAATGCGGCAACACGCCATATTGTTTTCCGTTACGTTTAAATTTTTGAAACTTTAAAAAAAAATCTGGAAAATGTAATGACGCCCGTCTAGTCAGCCAAAACTGTCAAATTTTATCAATCAAATATGAAACCTTGTTTTGTTTTAGCGATAAAGTTGAAAATTAATTAAAGAAATTTGACAGGTGTAGTAGAACAACTACAATTGACGTACGTCTATGAACTGTCAAAATATGGTTTCGAGACGTCAATATTAGCTATTTCATAGGTTTCAACGTAGCTGAAAACTAAAATTAATATTTTTTTTATAAGTGCAATCAATTTAAAAATGCGATGAACTTCAATTAAATGCACTAATAAAAAAAAATTGGAATGAATATGAAAGATATTAGGTATTTAAAACTTTTAAATAATAAAAGGTAGGTAGGTTTTGGTATTTTATAGTAATAATACCAATTTATTGGTGGAGTGTCAAGGAGAAATGCTGGTTTTTTCATGATTTTTCAAAATCAATTAAAAATTAAAGGACACACTACACCACAGTGTGAGCCCTGATATGCCTATTATGATTTAGAGCGAATTACAACAACAAACCTAGTGTTTAGTTTTTTAGTTTACCTAAAAATAAAATATTTTTTTTTTTCCGAATATGGATGCAAAATCTATCAAGATAACAATTTATTCAATGGACATGTACTAGATAAAATAATTAGGTGCATTGGCCCTTAGAAGTTGAAAACTTAGACCCTGTGTCTTTGTTCCTTTAAGTCATGAAGTCCTCACAATTTAATAGGCGACCCATCTGTCAAACGTGGTATTTATTTCTCTAATGTAAATTGTGTGTTAGTACTTCAGTTTTAAGCTTCAAAATTGCATGCACGTAATTTTCAATATGGCAGAAAAATAGCATATGATTTATGTAAGCGTAGGTTATTTGCCAAATGCAAAGACACACCTATAAAAACTCATTGCTAGCTTGTTGCCAGGTACAATAAAAAACTGTGCAAAATATTACAATTTTCATTAACCAGTAGGTAGGTTACAAAAAAACTCCTTTACAAAAACGGTAACGTTATTCACAGCATACTACACACATTTTCAACAAAAAACAATGAAATTTTGCTACCTGCACACTTTTTGTAAAACGAGGAATAACAAAGAAAAAACTTACAAAAGCATCGATAAATGTATATCGATATCAGTACATCACTAACGGGGCTGACTGGACCCGAAACGACCAGCCCAGCAACTTGTTTATTATTAAAAAAAAAGAAACGACGAGTCCAATACCCTTGCAACAAAGTAACAGCTGATTTTTATTATTATTTTCTTTAACAAAAACCACTTAAAACACAATGTAAATGTAATTTAAACCACAAAATTGCTTTACTGAACTTATTTACGCAATACCAACTTATGTTGAGCTAACACCTCCAATTTAAAAACACACTCTCCACTTTGTAAAATGGACTTGCAAAGATATCACTTGAACGAATCGCATTACATGAAACTACCATGTCAATTAACTTTCTAAAATGCAGGATTACGAATTAACTGAACGTATTTACAAAACAGGGATAAAGATATAACGAAACATATGTTAGCGCATTTAAAATAGAAATACCTTTTATGGCCACAAACTGAGTCGCCTAACTCCGCTCCTGAACACCTGGGCTATAATATAACACTCCGGAAATAGTTTCTTTTTCTCTTAAAATACATTATTACACTGTTTAATCAATGTCCGGACGCGAAAACGCAGTCCAAATTTGAGATTTTTAATGCAAATTCGGCAGTCGCAGCAGCGAGCGTCTAATTTTCGCTCGCGACAATAGTACACTAAGAAAGATACATAGCTATGATGTCAGGTACTGTCAAGCGGTGTCAGCTGGGTTTGGTCCGTTCTCATTGGTAAATCGATTGAAAATCTCTGTTGCACACTTTGGTACGTCACTCTATCTCTTTCTTACATCCGACCTCTCGCTTTAAGTGTAACGACCTTGATAAGATTTTACGCCAATCCAGGCGATATTTTTCAGCATTTTTTTGTTTGTTGATCATTTTTTGAGGTTATCTATTAGTGTGTAATATAATTTTCATGATTAGCATTCGGATCTTCCTAATCTAAATCATATGGGAAACAAAGCAATGTGTCAACAAGTTTTTGCATGTGTGTGTATGTAACAAAAAAACATATTGACAACAGGGAGGTCCTCCTGATTGGTCTAAACACAGCTGTTTTTGACAAGAGGTGTGTTACTGTAGTTTGCAAGCGTCATCAATAGATGGCAGCACATTCTCATTAACACCAAGTGTTCTAGCAAAACACGGCTAATTTTCTCATTTGATAATTTATTTTCCTTTTTAATATGATAGTTTACTTTAATCCTTTAGCTTCTATTAATTGTAGCTAAGGCCAAACCGTATAAAAAGTAGTGTAATTGACTGCATTTAGAAAACTCCCAGTACTTCGTTTGATCAAAGTGCATCACGTTTCCATAGCAACCAAGTTCATTTGATGACATTATTGTGCGACTAAATTCAAAAGACCTTACCTGGTTCAAAACAAAAGGTAAAAACGACGACTTAATTTTGTAGTATGTGTAAAAATGTCATTGCTTCTACGTGTTTCTTCTTATCGTTCAAGTTATAAATAAAGTATAAAAATGGATTCTCTAGACTTGTTAGCTCGTGAAGATGAGTTCAAGAAACTCAATAAACAACTTGAGAAGAAAACAGAGAGTTTGATGAAGGAAATTGAGCAAGCTATGGTTGGTTATGGTTCATTACTTTTTTATTCAAGTTGTATTATTTTTTCGACTATTTTCTTTATTATCGCACCTGATTTCACCCACTACCTATTGGGTCATAAAAAATCTCAAATACATCTTCATTGTTTAATATATTTGTTCGTTCAGTCATTATTTACAATAATGTTTATTATGTTCATGTGAAGTGTCAACTATGCAGGGCAGTACTTACTTCCTCAAAAAGCAGGCTCCTTATAAAAAAACAAAATCATTTATCTGCATTAATGAGGCACAGCAAATTCTTAAAGATATAAAGTTCTCTTATTCTGCCATAAATTTATTCTACATAATGTGTGCATTGATTCAATTAAATTGTGTAAAATGTATTAAAATCTTGTGGCAATCGCAATACTTTTACTATCGTATTGACTTATAATCTAGGAACTCAAGTACACAGCATTATATCAATATAATTTACTGTGAGAATACACTTAAATTTTTATACTTAGTAAAATTACATGGTACTTAAAATTACAATACATAAATTGTATTATACAGATTTAAGAAAGTTTTCTTTTGTTATGTTATGGAAACAAAACTTAGAAAAAAATGTTTTAAGCATTATGTTGTTCAGTCTACGTTGACAGTTTGGCTAAAAGTTTGGTTGTTTAGTTTGCTATGTCTGTGGTATGCCTACATGTTAAAATTAGGGCAACTCTTGACAGATTTTTGAGAATAACTCTGTCATAGTATCCTTACTGTCGACTCATCTCATATCATGATCATATTAATGCAGGCATGGCTTTTAAGTTTATATGAAGGGTTCTTAACACCGCTAAAATGGGGAACCGCTGTATGTAACATAACAAATACAATATTACTTAATCAATTCTTTTTGATTGCTGTTTTCTTTTTCATATTTAATTACTTAACCACTGACTTTTAACCACTTAATATCGTTTTCAATCACGCTTTCTTTAATTTCAGCAAAAGCAAGACATTTTTTCAGAATTCTCATCAAGCCTTACATTGTCACCAGCCCATACCATAAAGAAACACAGCTGCGATTCACATAGGCCTAACATCCCATTGTTACCTTCACATTCAAAACCTGTACAAAAAAAGAAAAAACCTCAAAATGGTGCTCCAGAATCAAATGTCAATTTAGGAGCCAAAGTTGAAAATAGAAGTCAAAGTTCTAATGTTGGCAGTAGCGTGAATGGAGAGGAGGTTGAAGCAAAAAGTTTGAATACATGTAACTGTTGTGTTAACGTGAAAGTTGGTAGAATTGGAGATAATGAAGAGTTTTTATATGCGTTTGTATCTGTTAATGTTAAGGATAAAGTTTTGCCGCAGTCTTTTCTGAAAGGTAATCATACAATTTTATTAAGAACGCTATATTTACCTGCTTATTACCTGGCGTGAACTGGCGTCCCATTGCTGGATTAAGGCGTCTTCTATTATTATAATATAGTAAACTGATTGACTATCGACGCACAGGTCAAAATGATGGTCCAAGAGACATGAAAAAACATGCAGGACCCTCTGTAAACTCGCCCAGTTTCTTTTTTGCTAAATATCTAATCTAAAATAAACTGTATTTCTGTATTTCCAGATAGACCCACAGTGGAGAATATATGCAAGTTCCTGTCATCCAAAGTAAAGTTGATGCAAGAACAAATAGATAGATTACAGGGCATGCTGGATAAAAAGGTGAGAATTATTACATAGTTTAACATAGATTTTTTTTACTACTTAGCTGAAAGCCTAAGGCCGTTTGTCCACCGCCGCCGTCACCGTCACGTCAACGAGAACGAGATGACGGAGCCGAAGTGGCGATACATACATCCGTACTAATATTATAAATGCGAAAGTAACTCTGTCTGTCTGTCTCTTCTTCACGCCTTAACCACTGAATCGATTTGAATAAAATTTGGTACAGATATAGTCGGGGACATGGGAAAGGACATAGGATAGTTTTCATCCCGGAAATGCCCCGGGCACGGGAGTTATTTCACGCGGATGAAGTCGCGGGCAAAAGCTAGTTTACTATAGCCGCGTGTCCACCGCACGTCACCTCAGTGACGGCAGCTGTGGACAAACGGCCTTAATCCATACTAATATTATAAATGGGAAAGTGTGTCTGTCTGTCTGTATGTTTGTCCTTCTTTCACGGCAAAACGGAGCGACGAATTGACGTGATTTTTTAAGTGGAGATAGTTGAAGGGATGGAGCGTAACATAGACTACTTTTTGTCTCTTTCTAACGCGAGCGAAGCCACGGGCAAATGCTAATTAAATTATAAACTGAAAGGCGCAAGTGAGGATGAGTCCAGTCCATGGAAGTTATCCTCTCTAGGCCAAGGTTTGGATATCACTAATCAGTATTTTCCCCCCTTCCAGGCGACCCAATGCGACGGTCACTTACGTCAGTTAGCGGAGCTGGAGAGTCAGCGTTTAACTATGCTGTCCAAGACCAACAGCATGAAGGCCAGCACAGCAGATATGAAGGCCAAGAATATGGTGCTGCTGGCTAAACTAGAAGTAAGTATCTGTTAGGGTAGACGGGCCTGTTGGGCTAGTGGTTAGTGACCCTGACTGCCAAGTCGGAGATTTCCACCCAGGACACACTTTGTGTGATGAGCATGATTGTTATGTGTTTCTCGCGCTTTCATCCGCATAACGTTAGGTTTTTGATTACTGCTTCGCTCCCATGGGACATATCATCTCCTTAGCCTTTTCCCAACTGTATTGGGGTCGGCTTCCAGCTTAACCGGATTCAGCTGGATACCAGTGTTTTACGTGAAACGACTGTCTATCAGACAGACCTCCACAACCCAGTAACTGGGCGACATGATACCACTTGGTTCGACTGGTCAGACTTTCTGGCTTCTGACTGCCCGTAACGACTGTGAAAGTTCTACGATGAACCGGACCCAACAGCTTTACGTTATCGGTGGCTTCGTTCTGTTTGTTGTTTTACATTGCACTGACTTCGGATATTTTAGTTATTTTTCTGTTTTGAGTTTTTAAAGGCAATTCTTTGCAAGTTTTTTTTACTTTTAGTGCGTTTTTTTCTGAAAATCTGCTTTTTTGATGTCAGTCGTATAATAACCTCCTAAATGTTACAAACACTTTATGAAAGCCGCATCAAAATCGTTTCAGCCTAACACGAGATAATCGCCATCAAACTGAGAACCTGTTTTTTTTAAGTTTGTAAAAAATCTGTTACTCACCGCAACTTGACAATTCAAAAGTTTGTGTAATAAAAGTTTATTTAAAGTAACCAATTTGACTTTCTAGGAAAAAGAGCGCCTCTACAAGGAACAAAGGACCGAGACAGACAAACTGACGTGCGAGCTGAAACGATACAAAACTAAATGTCACAGTGTTGAAGCGAAAAGCGCCGCGCAACAAGAAACTATTGATAATCTGAGGCAGCAGGTTGATACTGTGAAACGTACTGAAAAGGTAATTTACTGGAGATACTAGTTTTTTTTTTGGGAGTGGGAAATCATCAAATGACTTCTCCCGCCCTGGGCCCCTTGTTCCTTAGGTTGCCCTTTACATTCCGGGGTCGCGGTAATAAGGGTTTTTGCGTATCGATATGACATTGTCAGATATGTCAAAATTCACCAATCATACATTCATGCTGCAGTTGGACTTAACGCCTACGTATTGCCATCTAGCGGATTTGTCGAAAAAACGACATGACATTATCAGATATGACAAAATTCACCAATCATGCTGCAGTTGGACCTCACGCCTACGTATTGCCATCTAGCGAATTTCTCATACGCAAAAACCCTCATTATATATATATAATTTTTATTATTCGATTTTACCGATAATTTAAACAAATAATGAACAATTTTACTGATTATCCATGACTACTAAGTCGTAGGTCGTGGATTCGATTCCCACCCAAGACAAACTTTGTGTGATGATCATGATTGCTTGTTCTGTCTGCTTAGCTTGGGATCAGATGTCTGTTGGGGTTTGGTGTGAGTTGTCCGAAAATATTTATTTATTCTCCAAAGATTTCTACTGGCTGGGTTTATTCAGTTAGTGGGGATATCTGAAAAAAAACCGGTCAAGTGCGAGTTCTACTCGCGCAACGAGGGTTCCGTTAATTTGTTTTTTAGTAAAATAACTACAAATTTACAGTTTCTGGAGTTTTTCTTTACTTGTGCTACATGACCTTGCTTCTTGCCAAATTTCACGATTCTAGGTCAATGGGAAGTACCCTATAGGTTTTGAGTTTTGATTCTGTTGAAAATATCTAAATATGCAATAGAAACCGCCGTATCTTTTTATTGCGTTGATTTAGAAACTTAATTTTTTCACTGCTGTGAGAAATAGCAGACCTGAGTATGTGATATTAATTTCAGCTTGATATCTCGACGCGTTTCTGAGAAAAAGGTTCTTGACAGACAGACGGACAGACGGACGCCTGGTGTGAACTAACTACAAATTTACGGATTTTGGAGTTTTCCCTTTACTTGTGCTACTTGACCTTGCTTTTTGCCAAATTTCATGATTCTAGGTCAATGGGAAGTACCCTATAGGTTTTGATTTTCTTGCAAATGTCCAAATATGCAATATAAACCGCCGTATCTTTTTATTGCGTTGATTTCAAAACTTGATTTTTTCACTGCTTTAAGAGATAGCAGACCCGAGTATGTGATATTAATTTCAGCTTGATATCTCGACGCGTTTCTGAGAAAAAGGGTCTTGACAGACGGACGGACGGACGGACAGACGGACAACAAAGTGATCCTATAAGGGTTCCGTTTTTACCTTTTGAGGTACGGAACCCTAAAAAAGGGGAATTTATTCGAAAAATCACCACCAGTGGGATTGTTGCTTCTTTTCCGAAATCCCCACTCGTTCTGTTACCGTAATATTATTATAATATGGATTTTTGACCAATACGATTGTATGGACTTTAAAAGAGACTTTGACCTCTGAGTTTGTTTCGGATGTTTCTTCTCAGAGCAGTCCAGCTACGAAACACCGGCCCCATCGTTCGCCTAATAAAAAAAAAAAAGATTGACGTGTAAAAGTGTTATGTTTATAACCTATTTACAAAATAAATATGATTTTACTGATTTTTTTACTGATTACTGAAAATTACTCTGCAAAACAACATAGCGCTTTAAGCAAACATACCTGCAAGTCTAAATCTTTGAATTAAAATAAGTTTCATTTTTGTCCACCGTGGGGATTTTTCCCATAGAAATTACCCAATATCCTTTCTTACAACTCAAAATTTAATTTCAGGAATTCCGCGAATCCTCTCGAAGTCTCTCAGCATCACACCAGGACGCCATATCTCGACTAGAAGCTCACATCAAAGTGCTGAACACTCGCAGCGACCGACAGATGGCGCTGATCGACAACTTGAGGAGACAAAACCTTCTGTTGAGCACTGACAGCGCTTTGAAAATACTTGAAAAGGACTATTGTAGCTTTTTGAACCAGGAGTAGGATAGAAATTAGAATTTAAAAAACCCTTACCATTGAAATTGATTTCACGACATCAGCTAACAAATGAGTTGATGCCTTCCAAACGACTGGCCCGATTTTCATGAAAAATGTCTAAAAAAATCCCCAAGAAGTCTATCAGTGCCGTTTGGTTTGCCGAAAATGTTGAAATTCATTTTTTTTTACTAGCATAAATGCTGTCTCACTGCTGAAAATGTTGAAATTCATAAACTGAATTCATGAGAAGAACTATTGTAGATTTATGAATCAGGAGTAACTATTGGGCGAAAGGATAAAATGAGAAATTAGTATTTCGAAGTTCTGCTAGTTATTGAAAGGTGTAAATATTAAACAGATTTCAAATGATTGTTCTGGGAAAGATATAGACAAGCGTAAATAAAAAAATAGCTCACTCCCGAAGTTAGTAAAATGGACTGCAGCTAATTGCTAAACAGTTGAATCTTAGAAATGACTGAACTGATTTTAGTGAAACATGGCTAAAATGCTCTGAAAAATCTACCCAGGCTCTCGTTTGCCAAAAATGTTGAAAATACATAAAAAATATAAAAATCCCGCTACCGAAGTCATTAACTTCGCGACTGTAGCCAATAAAAGTTGAAATCTATGTAACAGTTGAACTGATTTTAAATAAATATGTCTAAGAACGCACAGGACTTCATATCTCGACTAGAAGCTCACATTAAAGTGCTGAACACTCGCAGCGACCGACAGATGGCGCTGATCGACAACTTGAGGAGACAAAACCTTCTGTTGAGCACTGACAGCGCTTTGAAAATACTTGAAAAGGACTATTGTAGTTTTTTGAACCAGGAGTAGGATAGAAATTAGAATTAAAAAAAACCCCACCATTGAAATTGATTTCACGACATCAGCTAACAAATGCGTTGATGCCTTCCAAACGACTGGCCCGATTTTCATGAAAAATGTCTAAAAAAATCCCCAAGAAGTCTATCCAGTGCCGTTTGGTTTGCCGAAAATGTTAAAATTAATTTTTTTTAAATAGTATGTGCTGTCTCACTGCTGAAAAATGTTAAAATTAAAAAAAAAAAAAAACCACCGCTCTTAAGTCATTAATATCACAAGTGCATCTAACAAAAGTTGAAATATATGAAACAGTAACACGGATTTTAAATAAATATGTCTAAGAACGCACAGGACTTCATATCTCGACTAGAAGCTCACATCAAAGTGCTGAACACTCGCAGCGACCGACAGATGGCGCTGATCGACAACTTGAGGAGACAAAACCTTCTGTTGAGCACTGACAGTGCTTTGAAAATACTTGAAAAGGACTATTGTAGTTTTTTGAATCAGGAGTAGTTATTGGGCAAAAGAGGAGAAATTACAATAGTATAAAACACCACCTCCGAAATTAAATTCGTGACATTAGCTATTATAAGTTTATACCTTATAAACGGCTGAGCCGATGTTGTTGAAAAATACCTAAAATGCCCTGAGAATTATATCCAGTGCTCGTTTGCCAAAAATGTAAAATAATACATAAAAAAATAAAAATATTAAAATCCAGGATTGTTGTACATGTTCTAATGTCGGTCGCCGAAAACTCTTATATCGCGATGTAGGCTCGTCTGTTGTAGTTCACGTGTTCGGCGATACCACCAAAATCAAACACCCATCTGGTCGGAGGATCCTCCCTTTTCAACGGAGGATGAGGAACTTTACACTCTGTTCTGTACACGACTAAAGCATTTTCTAGAGACACCAAAATCATACAAGTAATTTACTATGATAAAAAATTTAATACTTGCTTCACAATATGCAAATGGGAGTTTTTTGTTTTGTAAATAGGTAAAATATTATTCATTAGGCAATTAGGTTATTAATAATAAAAAGTACACATTTATTATTGGTATACACTTAACATAGGTAGAATGAAAAAATAATGAAACAAGATTTGTATTTTACTAAATTAAATATAATTAGTGTAATTTCACAGATATTGCGTTTTATTGTAACTTGTACAGCTAGTGCTGCAAAGGACTCGAGTCTTGGTTGCAATGTTTAGGACTCAATTCAATTATGCAGGACTCATCTACCTGAAAGACTCACAATCTAGAGTCGAGCTGTGATTAAGTCATTTATTTATATTTAACACTATATGCTATAATCAATATATTACTTGCTTATAATAACTTCTAAGTTTCTGTAAAGAGTTTATCCATAAACAAAAAAAATCTCTTTCAATGATAGTAATGTCGATTCGCTTATTAATTAATCCTTCGAAAACATGTGAATCGTGACAATAGACAGCCGGCTGTCGCTTGGTCGTCGAAAGGTTAATTCTTATTGTCTTGTAAGTCGAGTCTAAATATGTTAATAAAACTTTATTCACAAAAAATGTAAAAAGATGGATTGAATGCTCGGACATTTATTATTCTAGCTAGAGTACGAATCATTTATCTATCATTTAACAATTATAATATTTTTACAATAAAATATATTATTTTTTACATTTTTTTTCCATTTCAATAAGTCGACTTCTGAATTAAACTACTCGAGTCCTACACAGAACCAAAAACGAGTCCTTACACAACCAAAGTAACTGCCCGTTTCCCTTTACCGCCTACCCATACGTATATTCCTGCACATAGATGCCTATATCATAGTCGAGTCCTCTGCCTCTTTCACTCTTGAGGCGAAGGTTCACGTAGGAGTACCCTACTCCTCCCGCCGTTATGTTGATTGAGGCCTTGCTGTGAAGAGTGTCTATTGCTTGGATACCCTGGAATTGGAGAAAAAAGGGTTTATTAAGAAGTTGAAATGGTACAAAATTTAGGTACAAAAAGTTCCTGCCGGGGTTGCGGAATAGTTATAATTTATTTATTTATTTCTACAAGGTGACTTCACAGCTGGTAAGTATTACAACTTTAAATATAACAAAAAACGTTACGCCAATGACGAAGTACACAAATAATTTAAAAAATATAAGATGGCTGAGAGAGACAGTATTATGTTCATAATAAAATTATGAAAATGGAAAGTCGTAATGTGTGTGTGAATCTGGACAGAGTGGTGATTATTGAATGTCTGATAATAGTTGCCGTGTACCCGGAACATAAAGGACAACCGAAGGAACATGAGTGGGTTTTGGTCAGTAAAAGTCTGACAGTCTCACACGCCCTCCCGCGCCGCTCAGGCCGGAGGAAGTCATTTAACGATTTCCCATTCGCTATAAAAAGAGGTTTAAAAAGGTTTTTGATGTGAAACATCTATAGCCGCACGTAAAACAAATTTCTGGCGTGGCGATGCATGCCGTGGCGACGCGTCGCCACGCTTTTTCTTGTCAATCGTATTACTTTTACAAAATAATGTCGATGTTTCACATCTGCCAGGCGTCCCGTGACGGCTCACTTTTTTTTGTAAATTATGACTTTTTTAGTATTCCAATTTTGATAGATTTTGATTTGGGTTGGCTGTAGAACTTTCAATATTATAGAAATAGATATCAAAATATTGATTTTAATTACATTTTGTAGTTTCGTTCATACGTACCTAACTCCAAAATAGCTAAACCGATTTTAATGAATAACATGTCAAATCATATTTATTGTGAGCGAGAGTCACTGGGTAGTAGTCATATTACAATTATTAAAAAAGATGGCGGAGTTTTGACGTCAAAATGAATGTTTTTCTCAAACCTATCCTACCTATAAAAATTGCTTCCTGTAGGGGACAGCTGCCATGCCCTAATTTCGCAGAAAGAATAAACGGAGCGGGTCAGAGGCAGACTCTCTGACCTGATTTGTCGCAAGGGGGCAGGTAGGCGGCGTGCTGACTTGATGCTGCCATAAAAAGGGCCAGTCGACGATAGACCGGAGACTCTATCGTCTACGCTGCACGGTCCCTAGAGATGTGGTGATGTCCCAGTGTACCCGGACATCGCTGACAGTGGAAGGGAGCCCATATTCGGGCAGAGAGAGGGAGCCTAAGTGGGCATCGCTGGATGGGTCGCGAATGTCTTGCGTAGCACTTCTCGTGGCCCATCCACCAAGGCTAAAGTACAAGCGGAGTTACAGAAGTGTAGAGCCCCACAACCAGTCTTCCCGGATTTTCTTAGGCATTTTCTTCGCACAAAAAAAATAACCCTGCCCCAAACTTCCTTGCCAACTCGTAGGCATTAGAATAAAACGGCCTACAAATTAATGTTATTATCATCTGATTGAAGAGGTCAGGGCCGCTATTATTAAAGTTACAGTTAGATAAACACACACTTATGTGTCACGTTGATATAATTTATCTAACAGTTTTGGTCAAAATTAGGTAAAAAGCTTAGTAAAGCTTAGCTTAGTAAAAAGTCACGATTAAAACCTCATTTTAAATTGATAATGATGATTTGAATGATGAACCTAGATGTCCATTCCAAAAAGATTTTCCGTACAAAGAGGAATGGGTAACAAACTATGCATATTAGCGTCTTTATCCTGTGTATATTTTATTAGATTTTTCCTTATGTACTAAAATATATTATGATAAGGCCATTTTTACATGTAGCACGGTATGGGAAAGTCCCCTTACAATTAGGACTTACATATTCTATTAAATTAAACGTATGACGCAAGACGCAACATAATACAATAACGATGAAGCTAATCCGGGGAAGTACTATCATCATTATCATATCCATTTCTGCTAAAAAACAACGTGTTCTAAAACAATAAGCCACTTGTTTGGTTGGATCTACATGTCCTGGTTATTTTAATGGTTTTTTTCGAGGGCCAATCAATTGCTGAACTATCCAGCAGGCCCTCCCTTTGGCTCAGTTTACAAATCTTCGGGCGAGTCTGGGAATGTCTTGTCTCTTTATGCGGTTATAATGTAGTCCACCTTCTCCACTTAAGGCCTGTGCGAGTTCGTTTGCATGGGATGGGTTGCTAATTTTTAGGATTACGAACTTTTTTCAGCCCTTTGCAGCTTATGTCTATAGAAAACAACAATTTTGTGTGAATAAATAAGCTTAGCCCCTCAAGCTTGGCAGCTTTTCTCATTCTTTGATTCTTACGATGCTGAACGCGGCTGATAAAAGTAGAATCATGAAAAATTAAAACCGCAAGTAGGAAACATTTAACTCAAATACGCACGGAGGTTAAGTTATGACCACTGGTAGTCAGCTGAATTCTGTTAGACTGGGAGCCAACCCCAACATAGCTGAGAAAAGATTAGATGAAGAAATTGGTGTCGATTTCCTTGTTCACAAACTAAAGTAAATTTATGTGCATCTGTCTCTTTTCATTTCATTAAGAAAAGGACAGAAGATAAAACATAAGATTAGGCCTGTCAAATTAAGACACTCCTAAATAATTTAGACGTGATTAAAAACATGGCTATTAAAGATATGCCAATTTTCTTCAGGCACCGCCTTAATTTGACAGAATTAAACTAATACTTATGTATCTTCTGTCCTTTTCCTAATGAATAAGAAGCACTTAATTTTATTTTATTCAGTTTATTAACAAGAGGATCGGCACATTGCCTTAAAATTTTGACAGTTTTTCTTGAGTATGGGAAATCATCAAATGACTTCCCGCCCTGGGCGGGCAGGAAGGAGTGTCAGACTTTCACTGACTAAAACGCACCACGTCCCTTTGGTTGCCCTTTATATTTCGCGGCCGCGGTAACTATTAGAACTATTCCACAACCCCGACAGACATTGACCCAAGAGTTTTGTAAGTTTAAGAGAAATGTATCTACGAATAATAATAGAAATCTACCCACCTGTATCAATCGATTATCCGGTTGCGAATAGAAGTGATATTTCACCCTCTTCATAAAAGGTATAGCATTATATTCCACTTTAGTATGATTTATCAGCACAACATTTTTGGACACATTACCTACAATCAAATGCTCTGCCCACACAACGGCTAAACAAAAAACTATTAGAGGTATTAAATACTTCATTTTGTAGTAATAAAATGCTTATTAAAGAACGTCTTAGTCGTTCGCTTGTAGGATTGATAATGCCGCATAGTTCAAGAAGTTATCGTGTTATTTTAAAGCTGATTGTGTACGCAGTTGTTATAAAGTTAGTTTTTCGTCGAAGTTCTGTTTACTAAGGCCCGTATCTATACTAATATTATAAATGGGAAAGTGTGTCTGTCTGTCTGTTTGTCTTTCTTTCACGGCAAAACGGAGCGACGGATTGACGTGATTTTTTAAGTGGAGATAGTTAAAGGAATGGAGAGTAACATAGGCTACTTTTTGTCTCTTTTTAACGCGAGCAAAGTCGCGGGCAAAAGCTAGTTAACTAATAAACGTTACTCAGATCAAAACTCGTACTTGATGCCCAGATCTTGTTAAGATCTTGTTCGTATTAATAAACGAGATTGATTTGATTATGAGCTCAAGTTCCGGATTAAATGTACGTCATCAGCTGAGTGTAGACTGATTAATAAACGAAACTCGACACGTAAGTATTGTACTCATGTGACATATTCGTTTACATGAAGTATCGCTGATCTTGGTAACTGAGATGCGTTTATTAATTAGCGACGATCTTGGTCCCCTGTCATCGCAATAACCCGGTCTCTGGATCTGAAAAACGGGACGCAAATTATAAAGTCCAATTTCAAACATTTCTGTAACCTAATACTATTTACAATAGAATAAATACATTGAAAATGGACCTTATGATCACACGAATAGCGTCATCCAGCGAGCTCTGTTTTGACTTAGACTGGCCTTATTATAATAATTATCTTGAATTGTAGTAAATAATGTTGTATAGTAATTAATGATTTCACTGGCCTGTTGCTCTAATGGTTAGTGACTCTGACTGCTAAGCCGAAGGTCGTGGGTTCCATTCCAAACCAGGACTAACTTTGTGTGATTAGCATTTTTTTATTATTTCTGTACCTAATATATTTATTTAAACAAATAAATTTTACTTTACTTTACTTTACTTTACTTTATTACAAGCTTTCGCCCGCGGCTTCGCTCGCGTGGATGTCAAAACTTCTTCTGTTTACCCCCTCAGGGTTGAAATTACCAAAATTTTGTTTCTTACTGGTTACCTACTCCTTACAAAGAACACACCCTGCAAGTTTCATGTCTCTAGGAGCAGCGGTTTGGGCTGTGCGTTGATATATCAACAGTCAGTCAGTAAGTATACAGGGTGTCCCACGGCTATGCCACATGGAGGGAAAGTACCTGAAATATTGTAGATAGAACGTTTTACTGAAAGAAGACATTATTTGAATTTTTTAAACATTTTTAACTGCATTCATAGATATTTTTGTTGAACCGGGAATAGAACCTGTTACTCGAGAAAATTAATCACCCTGTAGTTTTATCCTACCGATCGAAAGGCTTCATCACCAGGATTATTTTTTGCTAAATAACATAGTGTCAAAAATAAAAGAAAGACCATGAATTTTAACATTTTTAATACAAAATTGGTAATTTTTTCAACTGCTCAAAACTAGTCCCTTCTTTTTGTACACATAGTGATAACTTTTGATTATTTCGTTAAATGACGATTTCTTGGTCTTGTTGTGGTGGATATTTATTTATTTAAATGATGCGTACTACTCAAGTGAGTAGATTAATTAGTAATAAGTAATTATGATTATCAATTGTATGTCCTTCCGGCAATGTAAGCTTCTAACTTTTCAGAACAGAGGACATTGACCGGGTTTGGGCCATATGCTGCCCAGACATGGGAGCACTTCCAAATGATTACTTCCATTAACATATAATTTTAAAAATTATTAAAAAAAAATCGGTCCCAGGGTTTTTTTTAATTATGTTTTTAAGATTTTCGGGGCGATTTTAGTTAAAAGTATTAAACGATTTTAGTTAGTATAATTATTTTCGATATTGACCGCTGAAGAATTGACCCTTTTCGCTGTAGGCACCTAACAAAAAAAACTTGTGCCCAGTTATTACAGTGAACATGTACGCAGCAGTGGATCATTTCTTATCCAACAATATAACGGAGATCTTAACGATCTGTCAGCATTTACTGTGCTTTCCAGTAATGTCCAACTCATACGAGCACACATAAAGAGTAGATATGTTTCGTCGAAAAAGTACCACTGCTACATCTGGACAATCGTGGAATAGAGTGCATAAGAAAATGGTAATGGTATTGCTGCTCATGTAGATAGATAATACATTTATTTGGTACATTCTCACAAGACATACACAACACTAAAAAAAAGAAACAATTAATAAAAAACAATTAACAAACTACGTACAAAAACCCAAATGCCAAAGTGAAATAATAACAAAAAATAAAAATAAAGAAGGAAATAGAAGTACAAAATGAAAATGATGAACATGTTTCACAGAACAATTTGGCAGTTGAGCCCACATTGTGTGCTTAGTTTGGTTTTTAGGATAGGCTAGGCACCAAGACGGTATTAAGTTAATTGACTTATTGATTAAAGGAATTGACATTAAGAAAGAAAGAAAAACTGTTTATTCGAGCTGTAGACATAAGCTTTTGCAACACAATTTGACATCTCCATACATTTGACAATTGATTCGTTTTCGCTATATCTATTCTACAATGCCAATGCTTGTCTAGGGGGGCTGATCATACGATGTTAACGAATAATGTAATATTATCAATGTTAGTAATTCATTGTTTAATGTCGAGTATATAACTGTGAGTATTATTAATGTAAATCAATTCTGAATATCAGAAACCATGAAATACTTGATTGTAATTATAAAGTGAGCAATTGTTTAAAATAATTGCTCCGGTACGTACCATTGGATGTCATTCTTCACCAATAAAAAATCATGATAAAAATATTTTTTTCTCAAATCTCCTCGAATAGATTTTGATGAGCTTTCGTTTACAGAGTAGTGTTAGCCTAAGGTACATAATGCACTATGTGTTCATGCTGGGCAACACTTGGCCCAACTCCCATACATGAATGGTTAATGTCCTTTTACATTAAATGTTAAAATTCACGGTCTTCCTTTTATTTGTGACACTATGTTATTTAGCAAAAAATTATCCTTATGATGAAACCTTTCGATCGGTAGGATAAAACTACAGGCTGATTAATTTTCTCGAGTAACAGGTTCGATTCCCGGTTCAACTATGGTATAACCGGTTATACTATACTAATTATTAAAATATCCATGAAAGCAGTTTAAAATGTTTTCAAAATTCAAATAATGTCTTCTTTCAGATGATAAAATGTTCTATCTACAATATTTAAGGTACTTTCCCTCCATGTGGTATTGCCGTGGGACACCCTGTATATTAATGGCATTTGTGGTAAACACACCTCAATTCTGCCATTCTGCATTCTGCGAGTGAGCTGAATAAAGCCCCGTATTTATATAGTAAACATTAGTTTAGCAACTGTTGATCAACTGATGTTGTCGCTCGCCGGGCGTCAACTCTGCAGTATGGCGAGATCAACACCGCAACACAAGTGTTGCCCGTAATGTGATGACAGCAACTCGTCAACATGTTTATGCAACCATGTTGCTAAACAAAATGTTTACTATGAATACGGGGCTTAAGTGTGTGTAGTCACTTAGGGCGTTTCTTTGTTATGCGGGCGCCCGCGTGCGGGCTTGGCGGCCATGTTGGTAGCCAACAACGTTTAAGGTCGATTCACACATATCAGTGAACCCACAGTTCCGGCACAGTACCGTTACAGTTCCGTGTCCGTGCTACAGTGGTGCGTCAGTGCTTCAATTCACACATATCAGGCACAGTACAGTTCTCTGCGGGTCTTCGTGCACGACGTTCCCTTCAGACTAGCGTTGACGTCGATTGTTTTGATGGCACTCTTTAATAACACAGAATTAGCTATGATAGCCATTGCTTTAGACGAAGAAGAAGAAGAGAATCGAGGAAAAAAAAAATGGGTACATGAAGCATGGAAGTTAAGAGAATCTGAAGGAGAATTCGTGACATTATACAAAGAATTAATTAAAGACGAAAGAAACAGTATTCTCACGAACTAATTCAATCAACACCTCGTCCTTCATTTTGTTTTCGATTCAGCGGCGTCAGTGATCCGTGATAAAATATCGTCGTCGCCGATCACGTCCGTGATGGCCGGTGCCGGCACTGACACTGACGGTACTGAGACGACACTGACACTGACAAGTGTGAATACATCCATAGAGAATGTTTGAAAGAATAATTATCACTGATGCGGTACTGTGCCGGAACTGTGGGCTCACTGATATGTGTGAATCGACCTTTACTATGAGAACAAACCTAAAATTGCAAAAAAAACAGCTATTTAGTACATTTATGTTTGCCTAATGTACTGAACAGCTGATATTTTTTCGCGATTTCGACTTTGCTCCCATAATAAAAATTATTTGTTATCATGAGCACAATCACGTGATTATGTATCGTACACTAATTACCAGTCACCCTATATTTGTGTATATGGATGTTTGCTACTCTTTCATTCAAAAACTACTGAACGAATTTAGAATATAACTTTACAGAATTATAAAGCTTCAAAAGATTAATACATAGGTTACATTAAATTGCGCAATGATCCACGGGAGCGGAGCAGAAATCAAAAATCTTTTTTTTAATCTATATAACAGGGTTTTTTCTTTAAAGATTATGTCACCCCGATGATTGTCGACAATATATACTTATACTAAACTAATCTACACGCAACCTAACACATAACATAATCATAATCCATACTAATATTATAAATGGGAAAGTGTGTCTGTCTGTCTGTTTGTCTTTCTTTCACGGCAAAACGGAGCGACGGATTGACGTGATTTTTTAAGTGGACACAGTTAAAGGGATGGAGAGTAATATAGGCTACTTTTTGTCTCTTTCTAACGCGAGCGAAGCCGCGGGCAGAAGCTAGTAATATGATAAAGCAAAGCGTTCTAGCGTAGATTACTAGTTTTCTAGTCTCACTTGACAATTATGGTGAAACGCTATTATAGAAGCTGATATTATAGTCGCTAGGCAAATAATAAACTTCAGTCTATCTCCCAAACTTCAAAGAGAACTCTAATACAAACTCTTTATAAGCAGAGACAACTAAAAACTCAGAAGAAAAATCTTCAAACTGCCACTTCAGTTTGACAGAATTACAAAACAATCGAATATCGTTGTGAGAACTGAAGATATTTAGATATTGTTGAAGTTTTGTGTGTTAGTTTATCGACATTTACATGGTATCATGCAAGGAGCGAATTCTATAATTAGTAGCCAATGTTATTTATCAATTTACTATGGTAAGTCCCGTTTCGTATTCGTAGTTCGTCGGTCGACCCTAAGGCAGATTGTCCACCACTGCCGCACGTCATGTCACTTCATATATTCGACTCGGCCTAAAGGAATCTCATTCTCGGTGACAGTAACGGCGGTATGGACAAATGGGATTGTACCTCATGGAGTCGAAACAAACAGGTTCGATTCTCGTGCGGTCGAAAGTTCATTAGGAAAAGGAGACAATTTTTTTTGTTCGGGGATTAGGCCCACCACAAATTGTGGCATTTATTAATAAAATGCACGTTAGTTTATTCCTTATAATCTCTAGATTACAGTGGCAATATTAGCAAAACTCTAAGTAACCGGAATACTGGGAAATACGACAGTCAAAACATGACTCTCATAATGACCTAAAATCTCACAAGAGCGATTATTTAATGAGTGAATAGGTTTTCTAGGTATTTTATGTTAGAATAGTGCACTTTCAATAATAATATAGGTGTAAATGACATAAAAACCTGGCTTTGGTGTGATTCTTTTTCGATTATTCTTTAACTGTGGACGCCAATGCTTTTGTAAGTAAAGTTGTTGCACATTTCGTTGAAATCGAGCTGTACAATTGTTACAACAGCTTTATATATTATGCACTGTATCTCCAGAAGCCATTTTTCTAACATCTATTGAATAAAAATACGAAAAGAACAGAAGAAGCACTTATCTGACTACCTATCTAGAAAACTGTTGGAAACTATTAGGCTAAGTTTACATGACCGCGAGAAGCCGCGCGTCGCCGCGTGGTTGAGGCCCTGTCCAGGAAGGCGAATTCGCCGCGATTCGACTCGCGCGAATTCACTAGCGGGTAGGCAAGATACTAGGCACTAATACAGCGCGTCCACAAGCATCGCGCGACTAATAAACTCGCGCGTGACTCGCGCGTAATGCGCGCGAGTCGAGATACTAGGGCCGCCTTGTTGCGTCCAGATTTCGCGCGAATTTCAGAGCGAGTGCACGTATAAAAGAGAAAGAGAAGGAAATACGACTCGCGCTCTTACTCTCGCGACTTACGCTCTATACGCGTAGACTCTGGACGCAACACTCGCGCGTGTTACGCGCGAGAGAATCGCGGCGAATTCGCCCTCCTGGACAGGGTCTGAGGCGTCCGCATGATGATGTGCATACCAGTCCGGATGTCAATGTTGCTTGAGGAGGGGGCAATTTGCTTATGGATTTTATACCGAAGGCTGAGTCGTCGCAGAAAATGACAAAGACAATAAAAAAGCTTTCTTGCATCCTATTTTAAATGAAAGTCTTTCACTTAAAATAGGATGCAAGAATGCTTTTCAACGAACGTAGAACGCGCGGTAATGTCTACGATAATTGCTGCTTACTTTGGTCTTGTACCGCGCGGTTAGTGGTACAGAGCGGTTTCGCGCGGTCGTATGAACTTAGCTTAATAATGTAGTCTGTCAGTGTCAAACTGATTGAAACTGTACCACAGAGCATCTACAACGGAATGTTAATTAGGTACGTTTCGTTTCACATAATATATTTAAATTCACGTTGAAATAAATGTAAAAACGCTCCTCAACATGCATTTTTCCGTAATAGTTATTTACTATTATTTCATTATTCCCGTTAGATATCTATATAATTTTTAGTGGGTTAGTTATAATAAGGTGATGACTTGTTTCATGCGTAAAATTATTAATAAACGTAACCGTTTAATAGTGGGACCAAAAAAAATTGTCTCCTTTACATCTGCTCTAAAACCCGCACAGTAAAAACTCGTGTAGTAGAATGCTTGATAGTTAAATAAATTATAACAATACAATCGAATGGGGCTTTACTATTTGAGACTAAGGATCTATTGGATTCAAGATACCTCATGAAAGTACTAACAAGTACCAGGCACTCATAAATAGCAGAGAGTAGCAAACGGACAGAATCACTGTCGCTACCAATCACGTTGGCCGTAAATTACTAGAGTAGCATCTAAGTCAAATATCAAGAAGATGTTTTTGTTTACTCTAGACTCCTGATTTCCCTCGTAATGTCACTTGATACCGCCAGCAAGTACCAGGCACTCATAACTAGAAGAGAGTGAGAAACGGGCGATATCGCCTGCCGCCACCGTCTGTCTTCAACTATCTCCACTCAAAAAATTACCTCAATTTGTCGCTCCGTTTTCGCGTGAAAGGCTGACACAAACAGACACAAACAGACACACACACTTTCCCATTTATAATATTAGTATGGATGTTGTACGTATCATTTCAAAAAATGACGTTATGGTCTAGTAGTTAAGCTGTCCTCGTGTGGGTTTGAATCTGGGCAAGTACCATTCTGACTTTTTCAATTCATAAATAATTTTTAAAGTTTATTTTGGACACCATTAACATCCCGTGCCTCGGGAAGTATGTCAAGATGTTGATCCCGGTTTTTATTCGTGTTAGGGGGTAATCAGCAGCAGATAGTTGGCAATCAGTCTAATCAAAGTACCTAGCTTTTAGGTTATGGAGGTCTGCTAGGCAGTCGCTAGGTTCACCCTTGTTTGGCAGAACAACGTTTTGTCGAAAATCACTCCGGCTAATTTTAGTTAGAATAAAGTCATTTCGTAAAATTATTCATTTGACCGAATAGTTAATGGGTAGATTTTTATTCATCATTTTACCGAATTTTCAAATGCACTAATTTTATTTAAACTAATGTTTTATTAGACTAACTTTGGTAAGGAATGCGTTTAAGTGATTAGCATCGTCAGTCCAAAATTAGGGCGCCCCGACTCGGACAGGTTAGGTTAGAAGAACCACCTCCTTCGTGGTTATTATTTTTTTAAACCACCCAGAAGTAGTAGCCCCGCGAAGCGGGGCTCCGTCTACTATCCTGTTTAGATATTAGAATACAAATTGATGGAAATTTTCTTTTAACCTAACATAACCGCACAACTTTAACCATGGATACTCGTATATCCGTAACAATGTAGTTCCGCGGGATAGGGATGGTATTAAATATTCGATTCAATAAATGTTATACCACCTGAACATTACATCAAATAATTATTTAACCTTTTGATCAATACTTCAAAGGTTGTTATCGCAAATAAATATTCGATGAAATGAAAATTATGTTAATCAATATTATACAAAGTGATTATTTTCTTAAACGTTGTTCGAATTAGTAATATTATATCAAAAGTTGTTCTGTGAAACAAGGGTAAACACAGTCGCTACATTTAAAACATTGGTATCTAGCTTAATTCAGCTAGGCTGGTTACCAACCGAGCATAATTAGGAAAAGGCTAAGCAGATTTTTTATGAGATTCGAAAAACGTTTTTTAAATATAAATTGCACTTTTTTGACAATTTTGTAATCACAATTTCACGGAAAGTTAAGAAATGCCTCTAGACTATTTATGTGTAGCTGAAACGATTAAGGTATTTTCCCTTACTGATCCGTTAAAAACTTCTACCACGTATACATAAATCAACTCATAAATCATCATCATCAAATTACAAATTGCAATATCTGACTTTGAAAAGGCCAAGCCTGTTTTAATGAAACATGAACAATGCATCCAAAAGAATTAAAATCAGTTCACCCCAAGAGCTGCGATGCCATAGAGGCATAGACAGAGAGACAGCTAGACAAACAGATATAATACTGTCAAACTTATAACAAACCTTTTTTGCGTCTTGTCTTATTAATAAATTATTTTAAATGGCCGTTAGTATAAATATTACAATCGCAATATTGCCTTCGCCCAAATCCAAATTGCTTCTAAATATAGGAATTTTGAGGAAGTATTTTTAAACCCAAACCCAACCAAAAAAGTAAAAACCCCCTTGTCTCTTTCAGTTTATTATATCTGATGGTGCTTATCGATAGCCACACTATATCTAAAAGTAATGATAACAACTACAAAATAAATGAAAATATATTCGACACGATTAACGAAGTTGACCAGCCGAACACAAAGACAAGGAGAGACAAATATCACAGATACAAACTATACTACAGCAAGGATAATGACGTAGCTATAAATGGCGGTAATAAAGAAATAAAACCTTTCACTCCTCTCGAGAGAGCTGCTGACAAAATACTAATTACTACCACTCCGAAAATAACAACTGAATATGGCAAACATCAGAAGTCATCTAAGCGACGCGTCGGTAGTTTCTGGAGAAAACTTCGAGGTAAAGATAAAAAGAAAGAGTTTAAACATGACATCGACGTCGACAGAAAGAAACGAATACCTAACCATAAAAAAGAACCGGACAAGAAAGATAATGTTGCCAAAAACGGGTTGCGAAATACAACCCCTAGAACTAAAGGGAAAAAGAAGAATAGAAGAAAAATATCTATTAGCCCACAACAATCTGAAGCAAAGGTTACAAAAAGAGACGTCATTGGACAATATTTACAGTCGACTAAACCGTATACAACTACGCCACAAAATTCACCATTGCCAAATGTAACGTCACCAATCGAAGTTCTAAAAAGTGAAATTAAAGATAAAGATCCAATACGAGATGAGAGGGGAAAATCCATGGAAGACGATTTTTTCCAGTTGAGTGAACAATTAGACAATATAACACTAAACTTGTCCAATCTAAAAGCAAAATATGGAATCGTAAAAACCCTGAACCCAACTTATGAGTCTTCGTCACTCTATAGTGGAGAACATTTAAAACTTATTGCCTCTAGTACACCATTTACTGTCACTACCATAGCCGGACCTCACTACCAAGGCACAGCAGTTATAGAGGATATGGTCAATAATTTGAAATTGAAGTCTGCCACAGTGGCGTCTGGTCAAAAACCATCATTAATGAACTTAATGAGCATTGCTAGTACAGTAGCTGCTTTCGATGCCTACCCCATTCTCCGAAGAGTTGGAGCACCAGGCTCTGGTAATTTTATCTTCAAAGGTGTCACTGTACCTCAACCTCCATCTTATGATTTGAGCACATTTTTATCGATCAATAAAACCGCCAATCAACATGTTAATAAAAAAAGAGCAATCGCAGTAACGGAATCGGATGAATTCAGTCTAAATAATTCCTTACTCATCACTAATGAACCACACAATGTTGCAACTAGATCGATAAAAGAAGACACGATGACTATTGCTCAGAATGTTGAAGATATGCTTCAGAGGGAGTTAAAGAACATTTACAATAAAGTTAAACATAAAGTGTCTAGCGATTTCCGTAAAGAAGTACACGAAACTAAAAGCACTATAAAGGAAGGTTACAACAAATTATCGAGCAAAGGCACTTCTAAACATCCTACCACCCCTTTCCCGGCGAAAACCCAATGTCCGTGTAAATCTGTGGTTCCCCAAAGGAAGAATAAACCGGCCACCACGTCTCCAAGGGTTAAGAAGAAGGATAATCAAGAAGAAAAAGTATCTATAGAAGATAATGCAGCAACTCTCTCTCGTGCAAATCGATCGTACGATGACTACATGATGTTGAATGTATACGAACAAGAAATGTTAGCAAAAACACAAGGAGACAATACAAATAAAATGCTTGCATTTACAGAATCCCCACTGCTTACTAAAAACAAAAGAGAAGCTTTCAGATTGTCCAAGAGAAACCCTGAAACTCTAACAGATGTTCAACTGAGAGAAATCGTTCAGAAGTTAAATGATGACGGTGGTAATATGCCTGAATATGATTACATTGAACCTATGGTCAACGTATTTAACACCAGTAAATCTACACCTAAACATAACTATAGTAGCAATTATAATGATGTAGACTACATTGTGGAGGCACCAATCATGACTGCGAATCGGTCTCAGGATCTAGACAAACCACCCATTGATGCTAATAACCAGGTCTCCATCATAGATAATATCTATGATGACACAGCTAACACCGCCAAGGACACCAGCCTCGAAGGATTGAGCAACAAAATCTCTTATAAACAATTCGTGGACGGTTACAGGCACTACCTAAAATTTCAAAAAGATCAAAACCGCCAAAACTTTTCTAATCTCGTAAAATATCAAGCTCATAGACATCATAGCGTTGACAGCATCGGTAAATACATACTAGATAAAATACCTGCAGTTCCCTCTGCCTACGCGGATAAGAGACAGAAGAGATTTTCCGATGAGGCTGAAAACAACATGGATTACCAAGAAATAACAACCAAAAGTGAAGATTCTTGGTTTAAAAAACATTTTTATCTCTTCATCGATAATGGGCCTCCTAAGAAATTTCATACATCGCAAACGGTAAAACTGAAATCTCCGGTAGATCAGAAGTTATACATAACAGATCCTACAGCTAAGCCTGGAGTTCCTGGTCAGCCGCTCTACGTTCATATTGATTCTGACGCTGGTGCTCGCAAAGCTAAGATGTCCCCGAAAGTATGTTTGGATGATCTGTCGAAGATTTTGGACAATATCAAGGATAAGCAAAGCAGCGTATCTGATGGTATGATTATTTTTAAACAGATGTAGTTGTTTTCAGGGCTATTATTGTAGGAACTGTTGTTTCATTTTTTGCTTCATTTTTTACTTTATTTCTAGCTACTTAGGCGCCCGCTTCACCACCGAATTGAGAGCTTGAACTCTCATATAGACTAATCACTGCGACAAACCAGTAGATAAAACGTTCTCGCTACAGTCAGCGACCATATATCAACTTAAAAATTTAAAGTAGAAACTCGACCATAAAACACAGCTACTTGAAAAAACTATAGCAAATCGACAAAATATTTAAACTCCATTGTTACATTTCAGCTGAATTAAAAGCACAAACAAACCCATTTATGCCGTATTCTATGGGCGATAACAGTATTCATTCTAGAAGTTTCATCGGCAAGCTTTTCAGTGGCGAAAGGAGACGAGACGATAAGAAACAAACTACAACCACTAACTTCCCAATAACTGATTACATGTTCACTGAAAGCATGCCAGAGAGACTGAAAAGATCAATTACAAATGATGAATTTAAAAACACATTAATCGATGATTGTATTAATAAAGGTTTAGAAGAGAAAGTCACTACTTTTAGTCCCAACCATCTTACTG
Source organism: Athetis lepigone (assembly GCA_033675125.1). Taxonomy (NCBI): domain Eukaryota; kingdom Metazoa; phylum Arthropoda; class Insecta; order Lepidoptera; family Noctuidae; genus Athetis; species Athetis lepigone. Next base: position 2,474,729 of record CM066241.1, read on the forward strand.
AAGTCCTCGCAGATGCACCGCAGAGTAACAAAGACAAGAATAAATTTGGGAACGTTGACGTCGACCTAGTCCCTCGCCAAACGGCAGTCGTAAAACTCCGTGAGAATGCTAAGAAGAGTAGAATCAAAAGCTTTTTCAAGAAATTCCAGTTTAATAGGAAGAAGAAGAAGGCTAAACCAAAGCGAGATTGTTATGAAGATCTTTCACGGAATAATAGAATAGCGAGATTCAATCCTATAAAGAAGTTGAAATCTATATTGTTCTCTAAAGATGAGAAGGACAAAGAAGATGATGCTAGTGGCGCTATGAAGTTCCGTCTGCCTGATTATGATCTAGTAAACTCTGACATTGAAACAGGAACTTTTAAGAATATGAAATCTGAAAAGATATTATCAGTTGATGAGATAAAGAAACAGATTCCCAATATAAGCGACATCTACTTTGAAAATGAGGCTAAAGTAAAATCAACACATAAACAGCCTTCGTTCTCTTACAAATTGGACAAAAATGATCAGGATCTGCTGTATGATTATAATGGTAATAAAGCGAAACCTGCGGTTGCTAAAGAAGCAAAGGGTGAGTTTGCGCAGAATCTTAATAAAATAGGTAATATTATACCAGTAAAAAATGTAATTAAAATATGGTATATATGTCGCCAAGCTTATATAACTAGTAAAAATTTATTGAATTAAATTAGACTTTTTTGTAGGTTTTTTCATACAGTAAGTAGCACCAATATTTAAAAAAATATATAAAGTTGGAACTTTTATTAAATTTAGAGAAGTAAATGTTTGAAATATTTTATTACATAAATGTACTGTTTTAGCGCATAAGTATATCCTACATTCCTCAAACTTCCTCTTTCCCCTCATAAAATTATGGTCGCCATTACTATTAAAATGAAAATCATAAATAAAATCATAAAATCATATTTATTTTGTAAATAGGTTATATCATAACACTTTTACACGTCAAAATTTGTTTTTTTTTGTATGTATACTTTGGTTGTGTGCAATAAAGGATAAGTAGATGAAAAGCACTTAATATGGCCATTTGACGTCGCAATAGCCCTGCCTATATGCATAGCGAAAACAACAATTACTAAATATTTATCACTCATTAACCTATTCTTTTTAGACAAACAAACCACCAAATCTCTTGCAAAATCCTCAGACTCAACAAGTTCTACCGATGCAGCAGGAAAAAAGCTACTGCAGAAAATACACACTCCCTCCCGCAACCTAATTACTGTGAACGTAAAGACAATTGAGCAGGTCAAAACTACTGATACGACTTTAACTACAGAACCACCTACTTTAGACACATTGTCTACTGAAACCACTCTAAGTTCAATAGAAGAAATAGCGCTTTCTCTGAATAACATGCTTTCAACTCTAAAACAAGGAACAGTAGTAGATATACCTGTGAAAACAGTGCGCTACACGCCAAAACCTAAAACTGTGGACATTCCTAGAAAAACTACAAATACACCTAATTATGAGAAAGAGCGAATCACTGCTAAATTCAAGAAACAAATATCAATAGTTCCTCCTGTACCGAAAGAACTATCTGAAGGAGTTTTCATAAAAACGAAGCTCACAAGATTCGCTAAATTCCCGATTAGGAAACGGCATTATAAGGCAAACAAAATACTTTCCGAACCAGGGAATGATAATCCAGGGTTTGGAGACGAACTCATGGAGTATTTTCGAGATTTTAAGAATACTCTATCTCCAGCTGAAAGAAAGAAAACGTCTAAGGCACAGCCCAAATCACACAGCACGAAAACTCCCAAACCTGATGCCATTGATAAAACTAAATACACAGACTATTTTAATGATCTTGTTTTGTGGCATAATGATATACTGAATCTAGATGCAGTACCCAATCCCTTATGGAAGGATATTATGAATACTATAGAGCCACAAGAGGAAAGTCCGACGACACCGAATATGACTCGACTTCTAATGGAATTGAATGAGTTGAAAGACGAAATCGACGAAGTGCCTTCAGCCAGCCCACCAACATTAGAATCCAATAAAGATATTTTAAATTCAAAGGAACAAGTTTTCAAAAGAGAAAGTAAAATCGGTAAAGGTTCGGAAATAAGAAGTGTTGCTATGGATGATAATACTCTGGTGACCAGTGATGATATGATCATCAAAGGGGAAGCTAAATATTTCCAATATATTAATCCAGAACCAAGTTTTCCTCAGCTAGAGTCCAGTGATTTTATCGCGAAGTTTGGTAACTTGAATATTCTGAATGATGATGTAAATGGAAAAGGTATAGTGCCATTTATTTTCTTATCTATAATCTTAAATCGAAAGAGTTTGTTTGATTGTTTGGTTGGTAGAGCGCTCTAATGTTAGTAACTTTTTATCTAAATTGAAACATTCTTTTAGAGTTTTATAACTCAATTATCGAGGAAGGTTTACAGGCTATGTAACATTTGACCTTGACCAGTGTTGGTCTATCAATGCGCTAAGAACTTGGTCAAAAGTATAACGTGGTATAAAAAATATTGGAATCGATTCAGGTTCTTATTTCTTCTTCTTAATCGTGCACTCTTGACAAAGTGGTCGTGATCATGGAAAGTCCTTAGTAGCTGCCCTTGCGATTTCTCTCCACTTTTTTCTATTAGTGGCGTTCCTCGCGCACTCCACGATTGAGCTTGATGTTACTGTTTTTATAGCATCCGTCCATCAGGTTGGTGACCGACCACGAGGACACTGCCCCTCTGTTCTCCCTTGCACCACTAATCTTTTTATTTATTTGGTTCTTATTTAGAACAAACTATATTCAGGTTTCGCATAAACAAAAACTACCTAACCTTGTTCTGATAAAAATAACATGTTGTTATGTTTCAGACCGCCCCAAATATTCAGCACGAGTTTTTGAAAACCAGTCTGAACCGGCCTTTTTCCTGGACACCACTGTCATGGGATACGATGATGAAGTCGATTCTATTGACAAAAATTTAAATGGCAACGAAATGTGTAAGTATGCAAAAAATAAACGGGTTGTGCTAAGTTGGACGAAATTTTTCGTAGGCTAGATGTCCTGTCGCCCATGAAAAATATGGAAAGAGAAAGAAAGAAAGAAGAAAGAAAGAAAGACAATTTATTCGCGCAATGTGCGCTACAAATAAAAAACTTATAATTACTACAACCTGAAAACTAAATACAGCTAAGTAGCGTCACTACTGCGCGAAACGGCTAGCGCTCAGCATAATGCCGTGACCCATACATATGGCTTACCGCCTTCATGTCCACTTTTTTAAATGTGCATGGGTAGATTCAGAATCAGTATTAGTTGATTTTACCAAATGTCTTCTATTACTTTTATTAAGAAAAAAGAGATATTCCGGCAAAATCGAATTTTTACTTAATTAAATATTAAGTAAATCTATCAATTATAAAATAACATGACCATTATTTAAACAGCACATTATTTTCCAAGGGAACCGCACTGGGATTACGTATCTTGCAATAGCCGAGCGATCGCGATAATTTAGCAAAATTTGCTGCTCAAACGTCAATTCAAAATACGTCACGTCAAATAGCACTCTAGCGATAGTGCTGCCTCTGTGGAGCAATCAGTTAACTAAAATATGCATTTTTCGTTTGGTGGTTTCGTATATAGTATGGTTTTTAAGAGCAAAGTTAAGTTTTTTTTGTTAAAGGTGATATTTAATTAGTTCCAACGATTGCTACTTTATCGTCATCGTAGCAATAAGTTCATTAGAACAATCAGCGAGCGATTAGCAATCGGTTCATACATAATACGTTTTTTTTTGACGATCGCGCGGTGATCGCGCGATCACTGCGCAAATATTGCTCATTGCTGTTTCATAGGTAATAACCCCGCCGACCCATTCACATTTTAAAAAGTGGACATCTGGCCCACCGGCCAAATTTTTCGCGGGCGAGATGCCCCATAATCCACATATAACACTAATATTACACAGGGTGGAATAAGATTCAATGGAGGAAAACTACTCTTTAAGATAGATTATTTTACTGAAAGGAAACATTCTTTTATCTTAAAAACGAAATTGATCTGCATTCATATCCGTCGCTTTTCTTTTACAGCCATGCTTTTACAGAAGAAATCAGTACCGTCACCTAAACCCAAATATAATGACGTAAGTTTGTACCTAAATTAACAATAGGCTTTTTAGTCTTAAAAATAGTTATGTCGTATGGTATTTGAAATTAGAGTCTGAATGCAAAAAAATAACAAAAATGCATTACTTAATTTAAAAATCTTATTTATCGGCACTACCATTCACTTTGTTTACACTTTATTTTTGCCACATTTAAAAATTCTTACTGTTAGAATTGTCAATTGGTCTAATTGAAATTTATTTCCAAATCCATACTCAGATTTTTAAAAAGTATTTTCTTTTGTAGCGTTCCACCATAATGAAGACAAACAAAGCACCAATACAGCGCTTCACAACACCTCTGCCAATGGCAGCTCAAGATTTTAACAAATTCTTAAAGGAAAACTCCATGGACGTTGAGTACGTCACCTCACCAACCATGGAACTACCCACAATCCAGAATATCATTCCAAAGAGACCAGCTTCAACTGTTAAAACTACTTACACTCGTTCTTTACGACCCACTGTTAAAAAAACCACTACTACGTCTACGACAGTATCTCCCACAACAACTAGAAGACAGAATATATTTACTAAACAACTTGTAAAATTCACCAAAGCACTAAGTGTGTTCAAACCAAGTAACTTATCGCATGCAAAGAGAGCCTATTGGGAAGAAGATACCAATAGAATCAAAAGATACACCGATTTGAGCAAAACACACAACTGCGAAGCTGCTAAAAGTTATACCACACCACAAGAAGGGAACTACTACAATATTTTAAAGAAGAAAATGAAAGAAAGACTGTTTGAGAAGAAGGAGACTGCGGCAGCACTGTCCTCGAAAGCTACTTTCTCTCCTGACCCACACAAACCAGTGGAGATAACTATAATCAATTTTGATGATATTGAAAATATGACACACCAACCTTTTGGCTCTTTCGCTCTTCCTGGTGCAAGGAAAGATGATCTGATTACGTTTCTAGAGTATCCAGAAACGAGTACAGAAGCTACTCGCAAACATGTTGACAATACGAAAGGAAATAAAGTTCCAACAAACAAAGAAGAGAACGTACATAACGAATTACTTTACAAAGATGTTTTTCATGATTTTACTACTAGTACTTATTGTCCACCCTCTTACACATCTATTGATTTACTTCAAACTAATGAAGTTCCTAATCCTATATTTAATGAACCACCTGTGGTTACTTACCATAAAGCGAAGTATCCCTACGAAAGGATACCAACGTATCCTACCATTTTTAATAAAGTACCGCATGCAGAAGTACCGAAAAGAGTTCATATTAGCAGCCATCATTATAAATATGACATTTTCTATGATGATCAGGGTGTGAGGAGGAGATTTAAGAAACCGAAATACGTGGCAGATGGGTGTGGGTATTTCTTTTTTTTTTCACTATTTTGCTAGCCTTTTCCCAACTATAAATATATCTTCTTCTCCGTTGTAATTTTCTGATTAATTTTGTTGCGGGATCTAGGACAGTTGAATCGTTTCTTCGGGACTCCTCGAGCTTCATGCTCGGCGCTTTTTTGGCCACTGTTGATTCAGGCTTTCTAGAGTGGCAGTTGGGAATAGAGTGGCGGGATTTTCGCAACTATAAAATTATGTAGACGTAAGATTTAATCATTAACGTTAGGCTAGGTTATGATCTTATCTTCTATATTTTTGAGAATCAAATCTTCATATTTTATGCCTGCTTACTTCTGTTAACTATCAGGAGAAAAAATAATGATGGAAATGTAAAAATGTACCCCGAATTCTGTGATTGCTTCTACTGGGCCTGATTCTAATGAATTATATTGTCCTCCCCAGTTTCTCAAGCTTCACTAACAAGAAAAACTACCGTGTTGCCGGCCAAGTTCACCAAAGGGATGCCAATAACGCATCGACGGGTCCCTAATAGTGAGTACGTCATTTTGTAATTTCATTCAATACTCAATATCTTTATTGCATTCATATGTTAGGTACACCAAGTTGGTAGATGATAACACAATTAGTTTCCATGTAGACCCTGTAGGACACAGCAATAATTAAAAGATGAAGATCATCATTAATCATTTTCAATAAATTCGCCCCAGTGTGAAGAAAAAAACGTAGGCATGTGTGATACAATGAACGGAAATTCCGTAGGGGATCATCCGCGACGGAAATATGCCGTGGTTCATCCGCGACGGAAATTGCGAAATTGCCGCGTGTCATCCGCATAGTAGTAGTAATTTGTAATTTGTATAATGGGCGACGTGTCGATGGTCGACGTGCAGTGTTCAATAGCTTAGTGTGGGTGATTGTTAACGCGACGGACACGTCGTGTACTCGCTGCAACTTTGCAACAAAACACAACGCTTCTGCCCGTTACCAGCAACTGGGATAAACCTAACCTATTTTTAACTCTTTTTCTTAATTTACCTCACTGGAGTAAGCCCAAAACAAAAGAATAGAAATTCCTAATACTCCTATTATTTGTTACTAGCTTTTGCCCGCGACTTCGTCCGCGTGGAATAATAGTTCCCGTTTCCGGGGGATTTCCGGGATGAAAACTATCCTATGTCCTTTCTCGGGTCCCAGACTATGTCTGTACCAAATTTCATTCAAAATTGGTTTAGTAGTCTAGGCGTGAAGAAGAGACAGACAGACAGACAGACTGGCAGAGTTACTTTCACATTTATAATATTAGTACGGATTAACTGTGGAATTATCTTGAGCGTACACAAAAAGATTATTGGGGTTGTATAAGCGTGAAAGAGCTACATTGACCATGGTAAAAGCATCCAAAACATATCCAATGGCGTTTTTTTTTATGGATAGGAAATCATCAAATGACTTCTCCCGCCCCTGAAGAGGGAAGGAGGGTTAGACTTTTACTGACTAAAATCCAATAATGTCCTTTCGGTTACCCTTATATATTCCGGGGCCGCGGTAACTATTAGAAGCATCGACACGCCGTCGACACGGGTCTGGTCCTAGTCGGGCGGCGAGCTACCTACCGCTTGCCTTTCGCTGGCCCACGCCTCCAGTGGCCATCATCTTGTGACTCTCGACAACTAAGCCTCGATCTCTGTCCGGGGCGTGAAGCTTGACGCTGCCTCACGCGCCCCACCGCTTTCGTCTCCAGCGTGTCTGCTTCGCAAGAGGCGACGGCTTCCTATTCAGTGTCGCCCCGAAGCATGGCCTGAACCAGCGCCGATCGCCTCTGCAACGACACGGTGGTGGTTCGCCCAAGCGGGGCCTACCTCCACCGTGTGCTACACCGTGTCACGCAGGAGTCACTTTCGCCCGAATCCGACATAGGAACCTCCCGAAATGTCCGTGTGCGGTGAGGAGGATCATCATCTCCCTAGCCTTTTCCCAACTATGTTGGGGTCGGCTTACAGCCGAACCGGATTCAGCTGGATACCAGTGTTTTACGTGAAGCGTCTGCCTATCAGACCTCCACAACCCAGTAACTGGGCGACGATACCCTTTGGTTCGACTGGTCAGACTTTCTGGCTTCTGAATACCCCTAGCGTCAAAGTTCTACGAATGACAACCGGGGCTTAACATGCTTTCCGAGGCACGGGATGTCAGTGATGTCCAAGACAAACTATAGAAAGTACATATGTATCGAAAAAGTCACATTGGTACTTGCCCGGATTCGAACCCGTAACCTCTTACACGCGCCTTTATCTCGACCCAGATGTGTTATTCTGATGTATAAGCTACGAATATCTTGCAAAGCCGGCCAATATTCTTTATTGTACACCAATAGGACAAAAACAGTAAAGGACAATACAAACAAATATGCAAGAGTACAATAGGCGGCCTTTTTTCGCTAAAAAGCAGTTTCTATTACATACTATCATTTATATTGCTTGCTGCGGAGTAATTTTAAAACTGTGAATATCTTCAAAGGTATTTTTTGAAATTATAAATGACTTCCGCACAATGAAAATTACGCTAGGGGCATTTTGCGTTTTAGTAATTTTATATTATCTCCGGAACTATATGACCAATTGACATACTGTAAATGGCAAATCTTATCTGTATGATGTCCTTGTGATACTGAAATAATTTATTGTCATAAGAATTAATATTTTGTTGCTCAAATAATCAACCAAACGTAAGTATTCCGAAAAATCATTTTTTTAATGCAATAAAAGAAGTATAAAAGATAAAATATAAAAGATAGAGATATGGTATCGCGGACTTTTTTGTAGAAATAATTAAGACAAACCAAGTTGCCATACATTGTTTTTTATTTTAAGCAACTGTTTAGGCAGCGCACGCAAATAATTCTGTTTTCAGAGGTAATTTTTTCCGACTTGCTAGACAAAAGTTGCGATAGCTCGGTTAATATACATATTATAAAAATAATTTATGGCCTATGGCACTCAGGAATAATGTAGTTTTCTGCCAGTGAAAAAATTTTTGAAATTGGTTCATTAGTTCCAGAGATTACCCCAAACATACAAACTTACAAACTTACAAACTTACAAATTTTACCTCTTTATAATATTAGTATAGATAACTTTTATATAATATTTTATAGAAAAGGAATTGCCTTAGAGAGTAGGCTCCAAAACCAAAATTTTATCTGAGAATTAACATTAATTTGGGACATGCATATAACGATGCAAAAAAATTTGGGCCCAAAGTTGTATAAAAATAAGCCCAGAGCTGAATAGGAAATTCTTACGTCTGTCACAGTAAAGTAACTCATGTAAAGTTTTTAGCAAAGACAAGAACACAGAAGCTGAGCAGAAAATCTACAAACGGAACTGCGACAACACACAAAAACAAAATGGTATGTCTTTACTCTTATTTACTTTTAACCGCGACTTCACCCGCGTGAATGTCGAACATCTATCCACTATTTTTTACCCCAATAGATACTTGTAACCAGTGGATACTTACTCTTTACAAAGAATACACCCTCCCAAGTTTTATGTCTCTAGGGCCCGTATTAAAAAACGTTACTCAGATAAACTCGTACTTGATACCAAACTTCGGATCCTGTTCGTATTAATAAACGAGATTTTTTAAGACCTCAAGTTCCGGATTAGGTGTACGTCATCAGCCGAGTGTAGACTGATTAATAAACAAAACTCGACACTTATATACAAGAATGGGTATACTCAAGATGGCGAATCTTGGAAACTGAGATGTGTTTATTCATTAATGGCGATCTTGAACTCCTCTGATCGCAATATTTCGGTATCAAATGATATCGAACTTGAGATCGTATTTGAGTATCGTCTATTAATACGGGCCTATAGTACGATTTTTAATTCGAGTCAGAAAAATGACATTTCCAGTGTTGCAGGTTTTTAGTCCCAAATAAATAGTGATGTGGTACAATCGAGTTTTTACAATTAAGTCTTAGTCGAGAATATTTTTTTATTTAATATCAAATTGCCTTTAATTATTAAAAAATATTACATGTAATTTACGGTAATTAAATAGAAGAATAACACGGCAGGTAATTTAATATTACATAAAACACTGTTATATTATTTGTTTTTGGTAAGGTCAATATTTCTAAAATTGTTTTATTTAAGACGGTATGTACCTATTTAATATTCACAATAAAAAAACGCTTTGGTACTTAATAAAACAAGGCATGACTAAATGTCTAACTCTATCGATTGCGGATCATCACTATTGTTGCGGGTCACCCTTTTTGGTATCAGTGACAGTTGCACTTGTTATTTTTCTGACTCAAATTAAAAATCATACTATAGAACCATCGCTGTGCGTTGATTTAATAACTATCAGGCAGTTTACTGTTCTATATAATAATAGATTTGCTTTTCCTAGAATACTAGGCCTTCTTTGACTTAACTATGTCTCACGTAACAGGAATTTTGACCCTCCAGGGTCATAGTGTGGCATACTCCTTCCACATGTGACTTCACATATTTATTTGCCATTTTACACTCAGACGTAAATAATAAAAACAACCGTTCCAATTTTTTTTTGTTTTTTTTTTTTAAGGCCAATCTAACCACCTGTTAGGGTCAGTTAGGCGAAAATAAGTACAATAATAATACTTTTAATATTTAAATCATCTCAACTACTAATCATCAAATTGTTGGACTTTTAGTTCGCGGGACAGGACTGATGAACAAGCACCGCATGCAAATCTCTCTACGAAGATATAACCCAAAGCCATATTATGGCAGCCTGATGGGCCCCACAGAGATCGAGCTACAGATACCGTCTCTAAACCGAGATAACCCTGGGCTGGAGCTTAGGAGCTGGCAGCAGTACCCTACTACAACATCTTTATACAATGAGACCCTGGTGTCTGAGATATGGCATAAAACACCCATCCTATCCCTTCTGGACAACGCTACCGAAAATTACGAGATTTGGCATCAAGATCCCATGTCATCTCAAAGAGACAACCCCTTTAAATTGTCAGAGACTTGGCGAAAGGTTCCCGTTTCATCAAAAGAGGAGGCCAATCTGGGGTTTGAGACGCATCATGATTCCTTGTCATCGGAGCATAATCCTAATGAAATGTTAAGGCCTTGGTTTAAGGATCCTGTTTCACCAGTCGCGGTATACACTACAGTAGTGGCTGGGATAAGTGATAAGGATCCCTATGACAACCCGACTTGGCAAAAGGCACCTATTTCTTCAACAGCAGATAACCTCAATCTTGTTTCTGAGACGTCTAAGCACAGTTTTCTATCAGCAGTGAACAACCGCACTGAAAAGTCGGAGACTTGGCCGAAGGATCCCATTTCTTTATCATCGGAGAACAATTTAGCCACTCAGATATTACATCAGGATCCTATGACGTCAACAGTGGACAAGGCTACGGAAATAGCAGATACTTGGCTAAAGAATTTAATTTCATCCACAATGAAATCAGTATCCGTGGCGCATAAAGATACTACATTAGTAGAAGACAAGTTCCCTGAATTGTCATGGACTTGGCGAAAGGATCCTATAGAGCAAAATAGAATAATTCCTTCTAAAACGCATAAGGATATTATAGCAGAGGAAAATCCTAGAGTGTCTCAATCTTGGCCTAAGGATACCCTTTCATTACATGTAAAGAATTTTCCTTCAATATCAAAGACAAAGCCTAAAGGATTCAAGTCAGATGCAGGCGGTATGGTCGCTCGGTTAGATAAGTTGGAGTTGGGCGGAAACTCTCGCAGTGATTTGGACCTGGCGAAACTGCGGTACTTTAATCGTTCTCCGTTCTTCACAATGTTCACTATAAGGCATATGGGTATGTGAGATATTTGTTTATTTTTTCTAAACTCAAAACTATACAAATTAAAAACGATTTAAATATTAAACAATTTACAATGAGACAAGCAAGGTAAACGAATAACATGCGTGACTAAATTGTATACTCATCTGTAGGTGTGCGAAATACAAAAAACAAACAATTTGCAAGGAAGAATAATTAATAATATTTTTATCTTGTAAAACTTTTATAAAAGTTGAATGAGCTTGTGAGATCATTAGGCTCACAGTGCAGTTACCAGTTAATCTTTTTAAAATTTGGTAGAGGTTAACTTTCAATCAAGTCAAAGGCAGCTCAAAAATTATTTTTTAGGACATGCACTTACAGTACCCGGCAATAAATATTGCACATCGACCTTTGGAAAGAGACAATCGGCTAATTTCGGCTTCGTAGAGCGTTATCTCTGTCGCACACTACCTATGTGACGTTTGTCAGTCGTTGTTCAAGTGCGATAAAGTGCGGTCGCGTCCAGTTCAAAATATATATTAAGAGTTGTTAACACCCCCAAATTTAAATAATGTAAAATTGCACAATGGCATCTTTAGGAAAAAGAGGGAAACCTTTACGAGGTCAGTCACGCGAAATTATCTACAATGTTTATAAATATTTTGTAACCGAAAGTGACAGATTTAAAAAAAATGAAGATGAAAATGTAAGTTGTTATTTTAAGAAGGTTCAAGAGCGAGTTGCAAATGCCACTAGAATTTCAAGAAGAACTTTGAACAATATATTAAACGAAGTCAGTACTGAAACACATTCTACTGAAATAAAGTTCAGCACTCCAAAAAAAGGGAGACCAAAAAAGCAATTTCGTTTGCATATGGACGATTTTGATTATGATGTTGTTCCTAGAATGGTGTATGATTTTCACTTACGATTTAATGAACTGCCAACAATAAAATCATTAAAAGCTAAATTATCTGAAGCTATTAATTACAATGGGTCTGAAAAGACGTTGAGAAAAATACTTCACGAGATGGGATTTCGGTTCACTAAAATGGAAGATAATCTAAAACTTCTAATGGAAAAGCACGATGTAAGTCTCAAACGGATCGAATACCTCGATAAAATACGCAAATTTCGCGAATCAGGAAAAAATATCGTCTACATGGATGAGTCTTACATACATACATCCCACACTAAAGGGAAATCTTGGAGTGATGACAAGAAAAAAGGAGTAAAAAAGCCAATTTCAAAAGGTCAACGTTTGATAATAGTTCATGCGGGTAATGAAAAAGGCTTTGTACCCGGTGCCTTTTTAACGTATAAATCCACGGACACTACAGGTGACTATCACAATGAAATGAATAACGATAACTACGAAAAATGGCTGGTTAATCAATTAATACCAAATATACCCAGTGATTCTGTTCTAGTTATCGATAACGCACCCTATCACAACAAATATGTTGAAAGACCCCCCAACTCAAACACCATTAAACAGGAAATGATCCACTGGTTAAACAGACACGAAATTCCAGTAGATCCAAAATTAACAAAAACCCAGATTTACGCTATTATATGTCAGCACAAGGAGAGGCATACAGAGTTTTCCGTGGACAAAGTACTTGCCGAACATGGGCACACTGTGTTGCGATTGCCACCATATCATCCGGATTTTAATCCAATAGAAAATATATGGTCTCAACTGAAAGGCTATGTAGCCTCTAGAAATGTGGGTATGAATTTAACTACAGTAAAAACATTATTGACTGAAAAAGTAAACATGATCGGGGCTGAAGATTGGAAAAAGGTTTGCGATCATGCAATCAAATGTGAGAATGAATATAGAAGCATTCAACACGGTTTAGACAATTACACTGATAGGCTAGTGATAAATACGGCTGACAGTGACAGTGATATTGATCTCTTTGAGAGCACAGATAGTGAAATGGAAGTAATTGAGAATTAGAATTATTATTATTTTTATTACAATGTCTCATTTTAACAATATGATTAATGTTGTTTATTATGTACACTACAGCTGTAATTTTCCAAAATAATTAAATACGAAAACATAATGGGAACACAATTTTTTTTTTATTTTACCCCAACCTAAAGCCATCACTATAGAAAAATTGGTGTATTTTATACAAATAATAATTATCAAAAAAAGCAAATCATAATTGTTTTAACAGCTCCTAATAGATACCGGACTGTTTGTATTCCGTGCGAGAGAGATAGCGCTCTACGAAGCCGATTGTCTCTTTCCAAAGGTCGATGTGCAATATTTATTGCCGGGTACTGTAAAATGGTTTTTAAAAAGTTTTTCTTGTTACGGTCGGTATGAGAAAATCCTGCTTCTTACAAAGTACTGCTTAATTAAATTAAAGCTTTCACAGAAACTGGGAGACAGCATAAACGAGCACCTACTCGGCGACCGCTGGTTAACGAGTTAAGGCTACTCAAACGGACAATAACCACAGAAAAGCCCAGCAAACGTGAGGAGAAAGCACCCAGCATCCACAGCAACGACCGAAACCGAAGGCTATTCAAAATATCAGCACGTAAGTAGGTATTTATTCTTATGGTCTGACTAAATGTTAGCCCCATAGATGCTACGTAGCCTCAGAATTAATGAAAAGGGAGATTTTGCTAAAGGTACATTTCGCAAGGGTGACATTTTGCAAAAGGTACATTTTACAAAAACGCATTTGATGAAAGGTACATCTCGCAAAGTCATTCTGCGAAAGGTACATTTTGCTAAGAAAACATGCATCCGTGGTGCAGATCATCCACAGCATTGCAGGCAGGCTGGATTACTTGTATGTGTTAATAATGGATTTTGATTCACATAGCAAAAGATTGAAGCATGGAAGGAAGCAAGGAAGCATAGTTAAAACTAAATAAATGTTATTACTAACCAAACCGTTCAAGCCGTTGTTACTTATTCACTTAATATCACTCCATAGTATAAAAAAGTCGCTTTTCGCTGTCTGCCCTAGTATCAGTAATAAATGGTTTATCTATCTATCTATCTATCTATCAGTATGCTTAAGTTTTAAAACTACGCAACGGATTTTTTAATAGTTACACTGATTTAAGAGAAAGGTTTATAATGTATAATAAGCTCATCCGATAGTAGAGAAAAGCCAGGATTTTTAAAGATTTGTAACACCCGTGCGAATCTCTAAAAATATCGATTTGTTTCTACTATAAATAAATAAAAGAAATATACATTTTCAGTTCTACCAAAAAGATTAAAGAACTTAATGAGAAACCTGTCGACGACTACCAAGCATGGCAAGGCAAATACCACGACTACGGCGCAAATTGAGACTACGACTACCGCTCATAGCCTCACAGGTGATGCAAAACTCTCCCGTAGGCAATGGACTGTCCATTTAGCAAAACCACGTGAGTGTGCTATAGCCCCCCCTTCGTGATTACGCAATATGATTTATTTATATTCATCATACCTAAGTAACGCAAATAATTTGCTAAAAACCGAAAACGCCGAATGAAGTCGCAACACAAAGTTCTGTCGCGTAATGTTTTGTGGCTGGCTTATGAACGTGAACATTTAGGCTGCCAATGTCAGTTCAATTTTGAATGAGTTTTTATAAAATTTGATCCACGCACGGTTGCGATCCCCAGAATGTGTGTTTACAAGATTTATAGATTCGTACCATAATATTGTGCAAAATTTTGGCCGGAGTCGAAAGTGGCAAATAATGTCTTGCGAAGGTACAATTCTCAAAGGGTAAACTTTCCTATTAAACTCAAATCAAAAAGATATAAGTTAAAAATATCCAGTGTACCACATAAAACGGCACTATTTAACAAAAGCTTCTTTGGCATGGCATCTAAAATATACAACAAAATACCTATTGACATTCTAGACACTAAGGAACTTCCAGTATTTAAAAATAAACTACGAACATTTTTAATTGATAAAGCATACTACACGATCCAAGATTTCCTGAATTGTTGACCTGTTTGCTGAATTGTTATTAATATTCCACTGCTAATACCTACCCATATAATTATTGTATGCCTATTAGGCAGGACATATTGAAACTTAATATATTGTTAAGATCTGTAACTTACATATGCCCACAATAAAGATACTTTGACTTTGACTTTATTACAGAAAAACCGCTTACGGAAAAAGTAATAGAAGAGAGTACGGAAAATGTAAAACTTGCAGAACCTACTACCAAATTGGCACAAAAAAGCAATGAAGTGCCAAATGGTAAATCTATTTTTCATAGGCCAACTGTGCTATAATTTTCAGTCATCTCACAAATCACTTCGCAAGTCAACCTCACTTTGTTTCTCATCACGCTAGTGATTATTGTGGTATTCTTGAGACAACTAGGCTAATCGAAGTGTAGTGTAGTCAAGAATAAGTTAGTGAGTAGAAAAATAACAAAACACCCACTTTAGTTAACTTTGCATTGGCTTATGCCGCTAAACCCCACAGTCATTGTTCTCTAGACCCTACGGCCCATACATTCATTCCAATACAATCCTAATTTTTGTATGTTATTTTTTTTATTCAAATAAACGTTTTCTTAATATTGAGTTAAGTAGTATATAGTCTGCGGTTTAGATAATGATTTTTGGGGTTTAGCGGCATAAGCCCATAGATTTGACTATTTCCGTAGCGAAAATTATTTTGATGAGTTGTTATATTTACCAATCCATTTTACAAAACAAATTATTTTATTTTTAATCAGCTCCAGTAGAAATATCCACCGAGGAGATAATGGAGAGCAGTCTGCCCAGCCTCATGGACCCTGAACCGAAACCACCGAGACCTCCCGATTTGAACATGAAACAAAAAGAGTTAGAAGATGAAAAAGGAGAGGGGTTTAGCTTCTCTTACCATTCAAGTTTCGATACAAGTCAGGTAAGAATTCATCTAAAACTAACGCCAAGAAAAGGCATACAAAATTTGGAAGTATTTGAAACAAAATAAAGATCTTTATCCTCTTTTGAAAAGGGAGGATGCTCCGTTGTTTTCGGGGTTTTGTATTTAATCTGATGTCGAGTCCAATTCTGATTGCGTGATGTAGGGTATTAATACAGCGTCATCATCGATTGACATACTTTTTATGAGCTGTCAAATTGTGATTCTCCCTAAGATTTTGTATGTCAATGTCACGTTATGACGTCACTAAAACTAACTACTTAATGATTTCAAAGCGACTAAAATTCCAAATTTACTGTATGTTGAAAAGGTATCGGATTTTTGGGACCATAATCAAAATAGATTTTATAGAAATTAAATTTTAAAGATGTAAACTACACAAATTGTAGTTCACGTGTTGAACGACAGCGCCACAAACTTTTATTAATTTTAAACTATTGACAGTCCGAAGAGTCAAGACCGAACACAAATGAGGTCAACATAGCTTCATCCAAGCGTCCACCTTCAGACTCAACATCACTAGAAGTGGTGATTAAGGACCAGCCACGGAACCAGCAGCAATTCTTCCATCATCACGCCAGCCCGCCTGATAAGACCTTCAAGTGTAAAGGAAAGCTGATGCATAACACTGCGAGTGATGTTATATTTATTGAGCCACCGGCGCCGTGGTTTAGTGGACGGGTAAGAAATGTTTAATTTACATTATTAATAAAATCTCTACCTTAACGTCTTATTTTTTACCCCTTTTACGACATATGTTATTGTTTTCTATCTTACCTTTATTGTTTTCCACAGCAATACACTCCGCTGAAGCGCCCACCCACTGTTGCAACGAAAACTGTTACAACAAAAACTGTTCCAACGAAATCGACGACAACCACTGAAGATACCGAAGAAGAGGACTTTGCAGAACATAACGACGTAAAACGCGAAGTTCGTCAGCTCAACACTTACACTGCCAAAGACGTAGCAGCTCTGGAAGTCGTTGTAGACCTCATGAAGAACACTCTTAGTTATGAAGAAAGTAATAATTCACCACGAGGCAATAACATAGCAGCCCCGTTCGAAACTAAATCTTTACACAACACCAATAGCAGCACAAATTCGATCCAAGTCCACATTGCTATACCATTCGATTTCCAGAAAGGACAAAAAAGATCTGACCGTGATGTCTTGTCTATGAATCCTGTCAGAGTACGCAAAGTATTCTCTGCGAAAATGTCATCGCCAGTCGACTTGGAGTACCAAGTTCATTCATTTGAAGGTACCATTCAGGCTACGCCATCAGACACCAGCTCTAATAGTAATTTAACTGAGCAATTTAGTACAGGTCTGACTCCAGGAATGTATTTACTCATCGATAAACCGAAGAACAAAGGGTATGCGCTGAGACCAGTGTTAGGTCAAATTAGTTATTCTGATTTGAACACGCGGCAGGCAGGGGCAGGGACTACAACTAGTATGACAAGATTAAAGACAACAGAAAGTAGAGACGAAACTACGGGCATGAAGAGTTTGGGCAAAGTGACGTTGAGCAAGGATTTTATAGCAGCAGTCAATCAAAAACTGATTGAGATGTACGAGAATATGTCAAGGAGCCAAGATGTAATGAACAAAAGATCGGAGCGTTCCGTTTGGCCTCACAAGCAAAAGAAAGAAGCATCAAATAACACAGATAAATATATCAATGATAGGTGTATAGACTGGGAAGCAGTAAAAAAGTATTTCGGTCATGACAGGGTTTGTAACTGCAAATGCAGATGTAACAAAACTATGTGCAATATCTGTGCCGCCAGTGACGCAGTGATAGACGAACTAATATTCGAATTTGATAACATTGGGAAATATATGGCAGACCATTGTACAGAGATACAGACATTCTTCTGGATGAATCCTGTCGCGGGACAAAAATTACGAGACTCGGTTAACAAAATCGACAAAAGTTTAACAGATTACTACAAAAGAGTTAAGGGAAAATGCCAGGGTAAGCAATGTAAGGCTTATGGATGTGTTGATAAAAGAGATTTTAGTAAAACTACTAAGGTCAAAAAAGAAGACCCTGTGTCTCATTTGATTAATGACTTAGCTATGCTTGCTGAAGACATAAATAAAATGATGGCGTTAAAAGTTGGCTATAATAACAAGTTTAAAGAGAAAGGCGATCAATTTCTTGGTTTAATGAACCGCTATATTATGAAAAAATCGTACGATAAACGTTCATACCCACCCTACTCTACTACTCCAAAGAAGGTGATAAAGAATGTGTATTCTCTAGATAATATTAATGTTAACATAATTTGCAATCCTGAAGTTGAAACCAAAACCGACATGCCATTGACGTTGTCTGCTGCTATGCCGTTTCTTAGAGATATGAAAGAGAATTCTTCAAAACCATACGACGAAATTGTCGACTATGAGCTCCAAAAAATTAAACGAAAAGGATTGAAAAAGCTCTTCCCACGCAAAAGCAAAAAGTCAAAATTCTTTTACTTTGACTTTGGCAAAAGTACCAAGAGTAATTTCAAGCGACAGGCCAATCAAATGGAAAAACCGTTGATATCAGACGGTGGTGGTGAATTTTGGTATGAGTATCTAAAATCTGGAACAGACGAACTGAGGTCACCAACAGATTCAGTCAAAGATAAATCTAATATTGAAATTAAAGTAGTTGAAAACCATGGAGACGGGACAACTGCTGTTCAAAATCTGAATACAAAGGAAAACAATTCTAGCATCGTAACGAACATGATGAATTTGACATTGAAAATGACTTCAGAAATGAGTAAACACCGTATAGAAACTACTACAGAAAGCTTAATCTACAGCATAGATAGACTTTTATGGTTACTTGGAAGTTTACCAGATATTGATGCTATAAATAAAAACTCCAACCAATCGGTCATGCTGCTCGGTAATTTAACAAAGAGCCAAAAAGAAGAACCGGAGGAATTTTTAATAGATAACAAAGTTAATATCAATACATCAACCTTCACAGAACAAGATGAACCTACAATATATAAAACTGGTACAAATATGTACACAACAATAGCAGCTTCAATAGCGACAGCATTTAAATGTCCACAGAAGTCATTACTTGATCAAAAGTTAGCTGAAATATCGACTATAGAGCAAGAACTTGATTCAGCTACTAGAGTCGTTTCTACAACATACAAAGGTATTCTACAGGAAGATATTTCAAGAGCTGAAAACCCGCTGTACACTGTAGTCATCACAACTAAACCTGCTTATAATTCACCTTCAAAATCAATGCTGTTTTCCTCGAAACTGACGACGAAACTACTTACCACTGAATCGCAAACGAAATTAGCACAAAATACTTCGAAAGCGGAACAAAATGCAACAAAAGTAACGACAAAAGCGTCTACAAAAATGATGACAAAAACAGTAGAGCTTGCTTCTAAACAGACGAAGACAACGAAAACCCCCACTTTGAAATCTACCAAAAAGATAGTACCTACTACAAAAGCGATCATGGTTGTTAAAAACACAACTACAACTAAAAAAACTACAAAATCAACTGAAAAATCCAATACTCCAAAAGTTACGAAGGAAACGGAAACTACAACACCTTTTTTCACCGTCAAAGCAACAACTTTGAAATCGTGTTTTATGGATAAGCTGAAAACGGCATCAATGAGATTTTTTAATAAAGTCACTGAATCAAATGCAAGACATAAAGCGGAGATAGAAGCTAGTACTATACAAAATAGTGGATCGACGTTGGCTGCTTCAGATCTTTTTGATGGAAAAGGCACTGAAATGGATTACGCAGTCGGACAGCCAAAAACCACCACCCAAGATCCTACAGTGGTAGTATTAAACAACTATGATGATCACTTCAGTAGTGAAAATACTGAATTCAATAAAGAAGGATATAAAAGTTTGTTACTCTCTATAATTCAGTTTGAAACTAACAATCTGAATGATGAGTGGGATTTAGTGGCATACGGTGCGGATAAGAATAAAATTGACACGGACAGCAAACGGAATGTCATGGATTTGTCCAAATCTAAAACTACCAAGTAAGTGATTTCTTAAATATTGTTCTGGTTAACGTAATTAATTGTGCTATTTTGTAGAAATGTGAGCTTTGTAATCATCATGAATCAGTGAAAAGTGTTTCTCTTATAACCAAGCGTTATACAATACTAGCTTAAGCCCTTCATGGATCAATATCTGTACTAGAAATCTTATTGATTACATACATGTTATAGCTTGGTTAGATCTTAAAATTTAATTTCTTGAAATGTTCTAACCTCACAAACATCTCTTAAACTTTTACGTCTTTAGCAGCAGCTAAAGTTAGCGTATTTTATAACGATCGCTTCCTCCCCACGTTTCAAATTCACACGTTGTTTGTCACCTTCAATATCTACAAACTAATTATACATACGACCTCGCAATTCCAACACCATCTTCGGCCGATGTCATGTTGACATATTTACCTTCAATAGCAATAAAAATGCCAATGACTTACGAAACAGCAGCCCATATTTACTCAATGTACTGTGGCGACATCTATGTAAGCACTGTCGAACTGTTTACAGTGTTTGTGCGAATTCTACATCTCGCAAGCAGTATTCCACATAATTGATTAGTTTGATAGAGGTCCGCGAACATTCAAAATGTCGTTGATCATTCGAAATTACGTACTTCGCTTTTGTAAACTTTCGAACCACTTCCTATGTACGAGTATATTGTAGGACAATTTGTTAGTGATGAATTTTAAATGGTTTACTAAAATGACTTTTAAAATTTTAACAAATTTTAGACCGACAAGCAAACTACCACCAGATTCAATGTACATAGGAAGCGAATACGATACGTCGAACAAAGGCAAAACAACAAAGAAGAAACCAGAGGGCCTACTGAATAAAATCGCCAGCAAAATGGGACTCAAAATCATTCCCACGAAGAAAAAGGTCAGTTCTTTATTTGATGCAATTTATTACTAGACTCTGGCCAACGAAAGCTGTCTAGTTGCGACGTCCTTGGCGTGAATAGTCGGACCATTTCCGCTGTTTCGCGCCTTATGAAAGCACGGCAAGACGGAAGGGCTGACCAATCCGACTCAGGCTGGGGGGCTTTTCTTAGGGCTCATTAGGACACCGGGTTTCGCAACTCAGGTCGCACCACTACTAAAATGTATGAATGGGTGTAACTGTCAGTGGCGCGACTTAGGCAACTTGTTGTCCTAATAAGATATGGCCCTTAGTTTTCAGCCCTCAGCTTTATTTTGGTCACTGTACAGTGCTTCTAGTCAAACTACAATTTGTCGGAGATATTTCAAATCTGTGGAACTAACATTGGATAGTACCGCGTATCTGACAGATGTAGCCAATCTAAGATTTCGCGGGCAATTCATGCATCCGTAATGACCAAAATTAATAACTTTGATACATAATATCTAATTGTTAACAGCAAAGAGAACACGAACAAAACTCTCCATGCAAAAAAGGGCCCAAAATCTGTTAGAATAAAAAAAAATATACGGTATCTCGTGTGAAACAATTTGTAGTGCAGATACGCACATCCTGTCAAAAGTAAATTTGCGGATTTGCACTATCCCCGACGATATCACGGATGTATGCATTATCAAAACCTTTGGGTTTGAGTGGAGCAGAGACATCTCAAATCGACCAACTATATCGTATAATGGCCTGTATTTTTTCTCTGCAGGGCCCTGCACCCTCACCGCCTCCTGACCATACGGGCGTCTATATTCCCTCACCGCTTGCTGACCATACGGCCGACTATTGGGAGGAACCAAGCGTCCCGCCGTCGGCTGAGAATAACCACATTAATTAATGGCGATGCTAGAAGTCTCTGCTCCACTACGCTCATCGCATAGGTAAATTATTTGAAGTTGATGTGAAGATGGATGGTTGGATGTGTGTGTGTGTGTCTACGTCACACGGGTTAGCTGAAAATTTTCACACATAGATGTTGATCTAGCTTAATCTTACGAAATGGCAAACTGACAGATTGACTGACTGTTGATATATCGCTGTTCCTACAGTTATGCAACTTGGAATGTATGTTCATTGTGAAGAGTCCACAAAGAACTTACCCTCCAAGGAAAATCCACTAATGGCGGAATACTCAAACGTCACTCAATTCTGAGACGCTCTCAAATCTATTGCTGTCCTTATTTTTTCCCTTTAGAATGACAATGATAGCAAGAGATTTGAGAGCGTCTCAGAATTGAGTGACGTTCGAGTATTCGGCCATAAGAAAGGATAAAAAAGAGGATGGATTTTTTGACCTTCACGCGGGCGAAAGTAGGTGTGTTCATAAATATAAAGAGACAGAATTTTTGATGGTAACCAACAAACAACACAATGAAAACAAAAATGTGCATAATAATGTGTATGTGTGAATGTGACAATTTTCAGCTAATTCAGTTCTGACGTTAGAGCGTAAATGTGTAGCGAAGATGCATTATCCTCACAATCTTTTGCCTATATTAGAAGAGCAGTCTAGATGTTTAATCGTTTTCATTTTTCAAAGGTAGCAAACAAGCAAACCGCTCGGGATTTAGTCGCAGGAAAATATAGATATAACAGGAAGAGATCGAGGTTTAGCACTTATAGACAAGCTACTGGTGGTCCCACTACAGGTAATTAACTATTACTTAATAACCAAAATACAAAATTACCCATTATTTCAGTGAATTGAGGGTAGCTTTCTAAGGCCGTAGACAGAAAGAAAGCTGGAAACTTATATGCGCTTGCCGGTGCTTGTCAACGCTGGTAATCCGCGCAGGAAAATATATGAACATCGACAAGCTTCAACACGCGCTGGTCAGCGCTGGGCGTGGCCATAACAACTGCAAGAAAATCATTCCGACATTTTTAATAGTCTGCTTCAACCTGCTTCCTTTGTGTAGAACGGACCAGCGCTGACAAGCGCTGGCAAGCGCTTATAAGTTTCCAGCTTTCTTTCTGTATACGGCCTAAGGGACTACTCGCAATTATTCAGCTGATGTCCATAGAAATCAATGATTTTAGCAGAACTAATTATTTATTGACTGTAATAGTGTCCTTCAGTGTTAGAAACTAAAAAGCTCAGCACTGATTAGTTTTAGCTTTCCAAGCAAATACAAGGCGTAGTAAGGGAAAAAAATGTATATGTTACTGTAAAAGCCTAATATTAAAGCGGCTTTGAATAAAAAAAAGGATGAGGGAAAAATTTGGCACTTTATTCATAAAGCTTGCGTTAAATATTTTATTCTAGCAACCTAATCCATCGATATAATAAAGGATACTGGAAATGCTGTATGCCAAATTACGTGCTATGATCTTATACGTATCTCTGTCCAAACAAATACAGCACCACGCTTTTACAGTAACAGATACTAACAAAAATACAGCCAACGAAAATGTTCGCCGTTCAACACTTTCTAGATTTCAATGCGACAAGCACAACACCGAAGTCCAAAGAAGTAATGGTATTATATCTGCCGAACCTAACCCACGTGCTTTGTTTCAAGAGACCTGTTATCCTGGTCGGAAACCCAAAACGGATAAGATCTGCGACATTCAGGCCACGTACGACCATATTCAAGAACTCCAAAACACGGTTCCGAGAAAAACGTTTGAAAAATTGGTGAAGAATATCTCTTGTTACAAGTTCAAAGATGTTGACTCATTCTTCACGATTCCCTACAAGAGAAAGGGAAAAAGATGGGACTGGATTAGGAATAAGAGAAATGCGAAATTACATTTCTATAGTCGTGACCTTGATGAGGATGGTGCTAAAGATTTTGATGAAACTGCTGTTGATTCGTTTGAGAGATTCGCGAAGGGAGATGACGGGATTTATAAAGTTGTTGATAGACGGAAAAGAACGGCTAAGTTTGAAGCTTTGGATCGTGGCTTGAGGAATATACCGCCTTTGGTAGCTGGAGAGGTGAGTTTGTGCATTTTTGTTAAAGTAGAGTTTTTAGTGAAGTAGGTAAAGAACTAAAACTAGTACATTAATCAAACATTATATTACAATCAGTGAATACATGATACAATCAATAAAAAAATTCAATGATTCAGTCTGTGAAAATCTTTTAATTGAGTTACACTTCCAGCTTTTTCGCATAAATTTACATTCACCTTTCACAACTACCTACATCATATCGTTTTTACACATCATCATGATCAGCAGCCGATAGACGTCCACTGCTGGACAAAGGCCTCCCCCAAAGATTTCCACATGCATCGGTCCTGCGCCACCCGCAACCAGCGGGACCTTGATGAGATTATCGGTCCATCTTGCGGGAGGCCTGCCCACGCTGCGTTTACCGGTACGCGGCCGCCACACATAATCCCCATAAAATCTTGCATATCATGCGTTTATTTATGACCCACCCAACCAACGCTGGCTATCTCAGTCTTGGGCAGTTCGCAACCCAGTGCGCAAACAGGTCTTCCTAAATGTCTCCACTCAAAAACTTGTACCAGCTTCACACACAGACATGATCGGCCTCCTTCCACCTTAGCGTACTGATTCTTGAAATCTAAGAATTGCGAAATATATTCATAAAACATGTATCTTACAGTCAAATTCGAGCAAGTACCAGTGTGACTTTTTCAATTCTTTGTGTACTGTCTAAAGTATATAAGTATCTACATCACTGACATGACATCCCGTGCCTCAGAAAGCACGTAAAGCCGTTGGTCCGTTGGTCCCGTCGGTCTTATAACTTTGACGACTTTGACCAAGGGTTATAGTGTCGCCCAGTTACTGGGTTGTGAAGACCTGATAGGCAGTTGCTTCACGTAAAACACTGGTATCCAGCTGAATCTGGATAGGCTAGAAGACAACCCCTAAATAGTTGGGAAAAAGCTACGAAGATGATGATGTACTTTTTGGTCATTCCTGTTTTCAGAATGAACTCAACGTGGTTGTAGGAGACTCGGTAACCCTGAACTGTGGTCAACATTCACCTGTGAGGAATCGCGACATTAAATTCCTTTGGAGGACGGACAGACCAGGGATGTTGGAGCAAGACAATGTGGAAGTGGGCGGCGGTAGCCTCACCATCCATGACGTGACGGCAAGGAATGCTGGCACTTATACTTGTCTTTTGGTAAGTGAGATTTGTAGATGATGTTAATGATGATGATGACGATGATGATGTCAATGATGATGACGGCGATGTCAATGATGTCAATGTTGTCAACGATGTCAATGATGACAATGATGTCAATGTTGTCAATGACGTCAATGTTGTCAATGATGACAATGATGCCAATGTTGTTAATGATGACAATTATGTCAATGTTGTCAATGATGGTAATGATGATGACGATGACAATGTTGAAGATGATGATCGTAAAACTAACTACTTTAGCTAATACAGTGTTTTATTTACAGGATCACGCAATCAGGAGGACAACAAAACTGAGCGTGCTGGCTGTACCATCGTTTGACGTCGTGTTTCTACCTGTGTATAGGACTGGAAGGAACTGTACGTATGATGTAAGTGGCCCACTTCTGTTCTGTCTCCTGCTTTTAATGGAGAGAAGTGGAAAATATATTTTATTCACCTCTGTGGGGCTTTTCTGATTAATTTCGTAGCAGGATTCAAGACAGTTGAATCGTATCTCCGGGATTCGTTGAGCTTAATCGCTCGGCGATATAATAGTGGTGTCCTGTTAATTTTGGCTTTCAGGAATTGCAATGGTCGAATAACAAAGATAGATAAGAATAAGAGATTAAAGGTTATAGCACACTTAAACGACTCTGCTCCAACACCGCTCCCACCCAACACGTCGGCCAGCGAGGCGTCAACTACCGAGCAGTCTAAAGGCGGTAAGCTCGCTGACAGCGAGTTGTCTGCTAATTTATGATGCTAATTTAAAATATATCTTAAGAGCAATATTTAAAGCCCAAATTTAATTATTTTTTTTTGCCGGGTGGAAGCAGAGTCGTTTAAGTGTGCTATGAGTGTAAGAAGACACTGACAGACAACAAATTAATGTAGCAACACAAGAAAGTTAGTATCGTTCTTAAAAACTCAACACTTTGTCATTTTTGCAGGACCTCGACGCTGTTCAGCGCCTAGGCAGCCTGATGGCGAACGAGATGCGTTGTGGTAAAGTCTGTTCCATACGCATTGATGAGCCAGTCTGCCAAAGAGACAGAGTAAGAATGTTTACCCAAATTGTTTTTGGCGCTTGAAGGCCTGAAAAGCTAGTCCGGGTGCTGATCAGCATGGTTCATATTTTCATTTTTCATTCATATTTTTTATGTTCGTAAAAGAGCATCTACGCCCTACCTGGGCACCTACCTGGCTACCTACTAGGTCTGAGGCCCTACCTAACTACATATGAAATCATGCAGATCTGTTCAGCTTATGTCCATAGAAAAATACGATTTCGTATTAAGATACACGGAAAGAGAACTTTCCGCGTTTTAGTATAAAATAAAATAAATGCGCGTAGTCGCGTAGTTAATTTGGAAATGTCTAATCTAGTTAATTTAAAGACTTGTTATTAATAACTCGAGAAAGCGAAGCTCGTGTAGTTTCCTGCTTATTCTTCTTTATTGAGATCTACCGGCGTTTGGAACAACTAATCTTTCTGATTAACTGGCCGGCTCTTTGACAATTCATAGGTGCCTGTCTGGGGGCCTACCACAAGCCCTTATAGCAGTATTACTTTGATATTACTTTCAGTGGGAAAGAGACGGCGCTAGACAACGTGTCTAACGCTGTCACTTGCACACTCCTGAACAGGAATAAAACAATCTTACTTTAAACGTCATGGTAACGGGGCTGGTCTATGTGAAGTAAATGCCTTAAATTTTTACATTTTTTTTTTTATTCTCGTCCGTTCTCCACCCCCAGGGTACCAACAGCACCCTGGTCAGGGCCATAGCAGTGATGTCCATGAAAGGAGGTGACTTCAAATGCAGCTTCCAATGCAAGCGGGATATCATCACCTCTCTGGTCATGCTTGGAGCTGCTAACACTGCTGTCCTTTCGGCTATTGGAGGTCAGTAATAACATTATGTATAATATAATAGGAGTCGTTATATACGTAGTAGTATTTTTGAATCTGCAACACCTTTTAGGAAGCAATTATGTTAGCGATTCACGAACCGAATCGAAAATAAAATGGGTTGCATGTTTTTTTTTAACTTTCTTAACGGTAAGGAGAAGCGCGGCCAGTCTGTTATCAACCTATGACCGCGCAGTCACACACCCAAACAAACGCAAACGATTATTTTATAGATCCAAAGCATACGAGGTTGCTTCAAAGAGAAGTCAGCACAGGAAGGGGCCCAACAGGGCCAACGCCTGCCGGGGTTGCGGAATGGTTATAATAGTTACCGTGACCCTGGAACATAAAGGGCAACCGAAGGAACATGAGTGGGTTTTAGTCAGTAAAAGTCTGACACGCCCTCCCGCTGCACTGAGGACAGGAGCAGTCATTTGATGATTTACCACTCCCCAAAAAAAAAAGCATACGAGGTTTATTATAAGAGTTATTCTAAATGACAGTCAAAATAAAAATAACAAGTATTATGGATTTTTGACCAGGTTTCGTATTTTTATATTTTATGACTATTTACGAGTCTTATAACAACAACTTGAAAGGTTTGACAGTTTCAAAAATGCGCCTTGTATAACTATTAGCGAGACATGATTTTTGACATTATACAAGAAGTGTATAAATATGATTATTGTTTTTTCAGTGCTGGTGTCAAAAGAAGGAGTGAATCAGACCCTAACCCCCTGGAGGGAACTCGTCAGACCTGTGGTGACGCGATCGCTCAGGAGGAAAGGTATTTTGATAGGAAATTAACCAATAAACCAAGCGATAGCCGGTTGTCGGGCTGCCCTTTCTATTTTGTCTCTAATCACGTGTGTTTGAGGGTTTAATAATCTGTTTTGTAGTTGTGTAGTAAGAAGAGCTGGGAAGAGAGCTTCGGGAAGTTACGTCATATCTTCTCGTCCAAAATACCGCAATGTCTCAAGACGAAAGTCTTTGACCAGTGTGTGTTGCCAGTGATGACTTACGGAACAGAGACAGTGCGCCTCATAAGCAGGCTCAAGGTCACCCAAAGGGCAATGGAGCGAGCAATGCTTGGAGTTTCCCTGCCACTGAACACTTGAACCAAAACCACCAACATAGCTCGCGAATTGCCAAACTCAAGTTGCAGTGGGTGGGGCACATAGCTCGTAGAACTGACGGCCGTTGGGGCAGAAAGGTTCTCGAGTGGCGGCCGCGTACCGGTAAACGCAGCGTGAGCAGGCCTCCCGCAAGATGGACCGATGATCTCATCAAGATCGCCGGGTCCCGTTGGATGCGGGTGGCGCAGGACCGATGCATGTGGAAATCTTTGGGGGAGGCCTTTGTCCAGCAGTGGACGTCTATCGGCTGATGATGAAGAAGAGCTGATTTAACTGGTGGTTTACATTGTTTCCACAGACTCAAACGGTCACAACGAGTACCACACTCTGGTGACCTCCCTGTACCCTGGCAAGGTAGATGTGGTGATCATCTGTCCGTCAGGATACTATCTCATGCCGGAGTATAAGATGTGTGGTGAGTGTCATTGTGGTTATCTAGCCAACGTCTCAAGTCAACATTTAGAATAAAATTAGGTAGGTAGCTAGTTTATTTGACATTCGCTTGCATCCTCTATCCGCTTAGATCTTTAAAACACTCAGTGTATTTTAATGCAGTGCAGCATTAAATGCATATTACAGTAGATAAAGATGGGATTCCAAAGATTTATAACCCTGTGAAGTTGGGGTGAGTCACCAGTAATCATAATCTTTATTTATTTCAACATCATGGGTACATTGTTCACTTTGGGTTGAGTACAATCCGTACTTATATAATTAATACGAAAGTAACTCTGTCTCTTTTTTGAAGGAATTTGAAGGAAAGGAATTTTGGAACTATGTTTTAGGCCCTTTGATTTCGTAAAATAGC
Source organism: Athetis lepigone (assembly GCA_033675125.1). NCBI lineage: Eukaryota > Metazoa > Arthropoda > Insecta > Lepidoptera > Noctuidae > Athetis > Athetis lepigone. The sequence continues at coordinate 2,503,943 of CM066241.1, forward strand.
TTGTCAACGATTCACCGATTTAATGCATGATTTATCTCAGCATCCTGCCCACCCAACACATCATCGAAGGCAGGCGAGAACTCGTGCCGTGTGTGCCCGCGCGGGTACCGCTCCGAGCCCGGCGCGCGCACGTGTCACGCCGAACATCAACAGCGCAGGTACGATGTACGTACTCTCTTGTCATCTGTCTAGCCTTCCCGGGGTCGGCTTCTCGTCTTAACGGATGCTGCTGAATACCAGTGGTTACGTGGAGTGGACTGCCTATCCTATTAGACCTTTGCACTATAAACCTGTTTTAGGTAGCTCAAACTAGGTGAAACAATATGCCCTTGGCTTGAATGGTTATCCGAAGCTCGGATATCTGACTACCCGTAAAGACTGTCAAAGTTCTATGAATGATAACCGGGATCACGGCTTTACGTGCACTTACTGTACACTATGGGCAGTAGTCACCATTCACAACATCTGTTTGGTCGGAGGATTAACCTTTTGCAATGGAGGACAAGGAACTTTTAACCCTCTTCCTATCTAAAAAGCGTTCATATTTGTGACTGTTCGGGCTCTTTCAATATTTATGCGTTGCCGTACCGCTGCAGTGCCGTAGCGTTCGTTTGTCGTACGGCGCACGGACGTTTGTTTGTTTTAATATTAAACTTGCGGGGCGGCAGGCGTAGGTACCGCGAACGCTCGGCAACAGGACTGTTGCCGAGCCCCGCGTTTGGCGGGTTTGGGTTCAATGCCCAAAAGGAACCTAACAAATCATTATTAAAAGCCTCGACTGCCCGTCTATCAACAACAGTTGTCGCCAGACACAACACCCATCTGCGCGAATGATCCTTCTTTTTCAATGACGATGAGTAATTTTCCACCCTATTCCTAATATCCTTAATTCGTAATTAAACCAGGCGTCGGTCACTCGCTCAAGGCCACGCGTTTTATGTCTGCCGCTTCGGCGGTACAACGAACAGCGAGCTGTCGCGCGCCTGCCTAAGAGCTCGCGCATCACGGGTACCGCGCTGACTATCAAAATGCCGAAACCTTGACATTATTGCGTAATTATTGTGCAATTCCCCTGTTTCCCTTTTGATTATTTATTAAAACTATTTGCGCGGTTTCGGATATTTTCGACACAAAAATTTAATAATCGGGAATTAAGGGAAAGAAAAATTGTAAGATCAATCATTTTATTAAACTAAAACATATGTGATCAACAAATAAATAATAAGTATTATTTTTTCAAAAAATTCGTTTTATTACCATTATCATCATACGTACGTCAACCCTAGCACATTCGCGCTCGCACGTTGGTCGCGCGGCGGGCAAAACAATCTCAGCTCTCTCTGAGCGTACTTATGGCACGTTTTTCCTCGCTGCAAACAGCTGGTGGTATTGTTATGATTTTGTAGGCTATTATAGCGTAGGTATTTTCGTTTTTGTATTGGAGTGATGTATCTGTTATGTAGTAACTATTTAGTAATCTGTGATTTAACTGTCATCGTTGCAGTGGTGGTGGTACCCCCCTGGCGGCTACATGGTGGCTGGCGGCGGCGTGGTGCTGGGCTGCACAGCGTGTGTCCTCCTCTCTGTGATAGTGGACCTCGTGTCGCGAGACCCTGATGCTCTCAAATGCGAAGACTGCAATGATGTGCAGAAATCGCGTAAGTTGTTCTTGCATGGCTTTTGTTTGATTGGTGTTTTTTTGGGGAACGAATCTGAAATAACAATGACAATGTAGGCCAGGCAAAATGGTTTGCCAGGGTATTGACATTTTTTTTTTTAAAGATGGATGATTAAAAAATGATTCTTTTGCTTTGGGTGGAGCTGAAGTGAGAAATAAAAGGGTACTTGAATGGATCGTAGAGCATTTCTACACTCCTACTGTAATTTAATAGTATTTTATTGCACTGAGAAGAAATTCTTATTGTAGGGTAAAGTTTATTTAAAAAAAAACGGAAAAACTTCGAAAATTTGGGGTACAACAATTGTCTTTACGTTTTATGCCTAACAGTAACAACACATCCAATGCTCTAATATAATTTAATCTCGATCCTCCATAAAAAATAAATAGGTTTTCTTTACCCTTGACAGCTAAGCCAGTAACGAGTGTGACAGTGGCATACGCGCGCACGGCTCGCTCCCGGCCGCTGTCGCCGTCACGCGTCATCCTGCCGCGGTTCTTCCGACCCTCGCTCACATCTTCCAGGGCCACCGGTGAGTATGAGTAGCTATAATAAATAAATATCTTGGGGCTATTCCCACACAGTCATCCCTAAACTAGATGAAGCTTGTACTCCAGATACACACGTATTAGACCTAAAACATACTCGAGCGACGTAAGGCAGCAGGCGTGGAACAGGCGTGGCGCCGCGTCGCTGGCAACGAAACGGCGTGTCTGCGCTGCGTCGCTTCAGTATAATTCAAAAACGTCGCCTGCATACATTTTGTATGAAATCGTTTTGAAGCGGCGCACGCCTGCGCCACGCCTGTTCCACGCCTGCTGCCTTACGTCGCTTGTGTATGTTTTAGGCCTTACACATCACACTCACACAGGACAACTGGACAAGTATTATGCTTATCGCATAAAGACTCACACAAACATAAAGACTTACACAATTGATGAATATTTAACAGATAAATCCAATGCCTAATTACGACAACAAACAATCTGAAAAAACATATATAAACATAAATAATATAATTTAATTCTATCTTAATGTAATTAATTATAAAATAAATAATAATATAGTAGAAATACAAATATATCACATAATAACATAAAACTATAAAGGTATACTAAGTTCAATACTGAATATCTAAACAAATAACTAAGCTAATAATAATAATAACTAATAATTCAATAAAGTTTTAATATAATAAAAATAATAAAGTCATAAATATTATCCATCCATACTGAAATATAAAACTAAATTAAATACACAACTGACATTATATTATTAATAAAATACATATACAAATAAAATACATGTTTAAGATAAAAATACAAATAAATTACTTTCTGGTAAAAAAAAGAATATAATAAGAAATAATTACTAAAAATGTAAAGCGCTCTTCCTCTCATCTGCCTGATTATAATATTGCTGTGCCCGACAGGGTCCATGATTGATTCTTTTATTTATTTTCACCACCTGTATGTAACATTATGGAACGCAATAAATACTTATGACTTATGACTTATGACTTATGACTCGTCTAGGGTCTTCAACTTAGCAGTCAGGGTCACTAACCACTAGACCAACTGGCCAGTAAAAAAAATTTAACCAGAATTGTATTTCAGATTCTCAAGAAACCAAGTTTGAACTCTGGAAAGAGAGGAACATAGCACCACCGCTGCCGCCAATCGATTTTGACCCTTGATTGCATTTGAAATGACGTCGCGTCGGCCATTTTGGATAGAGCCAGTGACATTGACAGTGTAATCTGTCAAACTCCAGCCGGTGCTCGCAAAACAATAACTTTAAAATGTGTCTGTACAGGCCATACGACTGTAGTGTGCACCTCGCTGGAATGCTCGCCCTCCCCCGCTTCCCCGCACGCCCCGTGTTCGCCTCGTTCGTTTAGTAGCGATAGCATTCCCACATCGTTACGTCACAGCGCGAGGTGCACAGGTTATATACGGGTAGAATCTGTTTGTTACGCTGGCTTTCTGGTGTAGTAGAACTCTTTGTATAGGACCTCAGGGGGGAGGGGCGAAAAATACAGATTTCAACGTAGAGACAAATGAATAGATTTTTTTTCTTCGGTTATTATAAAAAGAAATGCTGTTTCACACATTAGTAAAGTTACGATGTTTCATCGCATATATTACTTGTATACATATACATACGACTACGACGGAGAATTTATACGGAGAAGGCAGGGTTAGGTTGTTTAAAAAAAATCTATGTCTTTTGTAACCCTAATTTTCCATAAATAATGCCTCTTATTCCAAAAGTTGCCAGTTTATTTTAAAGATTTTTGCATAAACTTTTGTTCATGTTAAACGTTTGTGTACAACCAATTTTTTGTATTTAAGTGTATTGTTATTTAATACTTTTAGATATAGTATTTTAAGAAAGCGCTCTTAGTTATGATAGATATATTTTATAAGAATTATTTTGTGTGCGAGTAGGCGCATTGTGGCTTTTGGTAGGTTGTGTTGTAATAAAGTTCAGTGATGTATTATTTTGTGTTTTATTTAACTGTTTTGAAATCTGGTAGTAGAAATATTTACATTTCTCTGAATTTCATTCTTATTTATTGACAATATATATTGATAAATTGCCATTGATTTGTGTCACTCTCTCTGGCTTGGCCACCATCAGGGATTTTAATTTTGATAACACAAAAAATAGTCGCTAAATAGTCGAAATTAGTCGCCAAATATCAGAAATAGTCGTTCATTGATTTGTATAGTTAAACCCAATGATATTTTAAGTAAAAAATTGTAGATAGGTTCAGTCAAAATGTGTGGCACATTAAAAATTTGCCAATTGGCAAACATGATACTGAGTATCGCGTTGACATTTGACGTTTATCTCTTTTTCACTCGCACTACTTCAATCATGTCATCCTACTTTGACGTGTAATGTATGTGTGCGTTAGTGTGCCATTTTTGAAGATAGAATTTCGTTTGGGTAACTTATCTACGCCTTTTAATAATATCATTGCTTTAATACAGTACATTCTTTTTTGGGCAAATCTACCCCGCACATTTTAAAAAGTAGACATCTGGCCCTGAAGCCTTTGAGTTATAATGTAGTACATTATAACTCAATGCCTGAAGCCAATTTTTTCGTAGGTCTGATGTCCCATAACCTACTCAACCACTGCAAATCTAGTCAGTAAAAATACTTATAAAACTCAAAATCAGGATTTTAACAATAAAAACACAATTTCCAGCAGATATGTATAATTTTAATACAAAATCTAACATAAGTTTCGTACAAATTATTTTTCTAAGTATTTTTATAAAATCTAAATAGAATAATAGTCTTACGAATAATCATCAATTCGTTAATTTATATTATATTGCATTTTCATAGATTCAAGAAGTTAAATACAAGAAATAATAAAAGTACAATCGGCAAAAAAAATAACTACTTACTATGATCTAGTTTGACCGGACTAATTACAGGATATAAAAACTTAGGTACAGCCGAAACCGAATTTTCGGCCAAAACTAAGAGCAGCCAGTACGTGACGGAGCCCTCTAGGGCCAATGCCTGCCGGGGTTGCGGAATAGTTCTAATAGTTACCGCGACCCCGGAACATAAAGGGCAACCGAAGGAACATTAGTGGGTTTTAGTACAAGCCTGACAATTCCTCCCGAACCGCCCAGGGAGGGAGAAGTCATTTGATGATTTTCCATACAAAAAAAGGGTCGTATAGAAAACTTTAGGATTCAATTAGGCTAAATTTATTAAGGAAAAAAAAGTGAGCCGTCACGGGACGCCTGGCGGATGTGAAACATCGACATTACATCATCGCCACACAGTACACAAGACTGTGACTGTATATATACACCATCATAATTATAGCGAGGCGACGCGTCGCCACGGCATGCGTAGCCACGCCAGAAATTTGTTTTACGTGCGGGTTTCACATCAAAAACAGAATAAGACTACAAATTATATTATTTTGCCGAATGTACAAAAATCATAACACAACATTTAAGCAAGAATTACACTGTCGTGCATAATAATATAACTCGTCCGTTTTTCTATAGGAATGTCTCAGTTCGTTTTATGTAATATTTTTTAAAATAATTGAACGTTCATTTAATTTGCACGACAATGTTTAAAAGTTAATATTAGTGAACATTTGTAGGTTATCTAGCTAGGTAAGTTAAAACATGTTTTTTAATTACTCAAAATATACAAGGATGTTAAAATTATTGCGCCACTTATAGATGGGAAAAGCTATAAAGTTTTTTTTTATTGTGGTGTTTTCAAATGTAAACAATCTGTAACAAAAATTTAAAGGGTCAAAACATTGTGCCATTATCAATTGACGTACTTTTTATGAGCTGTCAAAACGCAATTCTCCAATAGATTTTGTATGGCAATGGCAACTTATGACGTCACTAAAATAACAACTCAGTTGACTATCTATTTATTGACTTCAAGGCAACTATAAATCAAATTTTATAGCAAATTGAAAATGAACCGAATTTATTGGGCTCATTTTCTACCTAATTGTGTGGCATAATTAAGGATCCTTCGAACACACAATAGAAAGACAATAGCAGCGCGACAGCCGGCTGTCGCTTGGTCGTCAAAAGGTTAACCCCTATTGTTTTCTAAAAGGAATCGTGGCAAAGTATAAATTCAATGGAACTGCTTTTTATTAGTGTTAACGCCTCGTCTATAAGTGATGCAATAATTTTAATGATGTATTTTTTTTCTAGTTTTTAAAGGCTTGTGTTTAAACACCGCCCAAAAAAGTACCAATTTTACTACCAAAAAAGTTCTAAACGGTTACCAAAATGGATAAATGGTCACCAAATAACGTTTCTTAAAATATTATGAACTAAATTCAATTTGGTTTTTATATGAATTTGACTGAAAACTGAAACTTTATATGAATCACTAGTAGATCTGGCGCTCGGCGGCCGGTTGTGTGGTCACAGTTCTAACCTAACCTAACACAATTTGGTGATCATTTATCCACTTTGGTAGCCAAAAAGAATTTTTTGTTGATCATTTAAATTATATCCATTTATATTATGTGTTTTGTTTATTAATATTAATAAGAATAATTATATCCGTTTTTAAATAGAGCGCACATTGCGTTTCGAGTTTCTTAGATATTTAGTAATGCAACGAATATGAATATCACCAGAATACCCAATATTCGTCATAGGAATGCAGAGTAAATAAACAAAATGGCATTCTATTTAGACCATCCAAAAATATTAGACACTTTTTTCGCTTGATCAGATTAATAAAAAATAATACAAAGATGTGAACGCAGCCCGCATCATGTATGAACAACATTGTCGGTATCAATATATTTTGTATAGAATGCGATCTGACCGTGCGAGCACAACAAAAGACCGCATGTTGGGGATTGCTGACCCCGACCGACAGCGTTGTTCATACATAATGCGGGTTGACATGACCTGACCGCAGGCCGCAGAACGCATCCAGTGTGACAAATCCTTTACCATGACGTTTAAAGTAAGATTGTTTTATTCCTGTTTTAGAGTGTGCAAGTAACAGCGTTAGACACGTTGTCTAGGGCCGTTTTTTCCCACTGAAAGTAATATCAAAGTAATACTGCTATACGGGCTTGTGGTACGCCCCCTGTATCGTCGTAATTTTTAACCGACTTCTAAAAAAAGGAGGAGGTTCTCGATTCGGATGTTTGTATGTTTTATTTTATGTTTGTTCGCGCATATCTCCGTCGTTTGCCAACCGATTTGAACAATTCTTTTTTTGTTTGAAAGGGTAGACTTCCCAAATGGTCCCATTGTCATCAGGCCCAGGATCTGATAATGGTATCAAGCCGAAATCGAGGGAACTCCTCAATTTTTATAGATAAAAGTACGTTTTTTTTAAAGTTACTCTAAAACGTAGTTCGGACTCTAACTAAAAAGTAAAAAATAAAAAAAACTTTTTCCAAAAAAAAGATAACCGACTTCAAAAACTAAAAACTCAAAAATAACTATTTCGGAAGTCGGTGGCAAGGCAACACAATTCGACCGGCAGTAGAGAAGCCACCGACTTCCGAAATTGTTATTTTTGAGTTTATAGTTTTTGAAGTCGGTTATCTTTTTTTTGGAAAAAGTTTTTTTTTCATTTACAAGAAAAAAGGAATAATACATGTTATTTTTTTTTTAAATCTACCTGATGAATTAATTAGTTTTTTATTGTTGTCTCGCATATAACAGAGAGTAGAGACTAAAGGTTGCGTTCGGCGGGGTTATTACCTATGAAACAGCAATCAGCAATATTTGCGCAGTGATTAATCGTTTAACATCAAAACAAATCGTATTATGTATGAACCGATTGCTAATCGCTCGCTGATTGTTCTAATGCACTTATTGCTACGATGACGATAAAGTAGCAATCGCTGGAACTAATTAAATATCACCTTTAACAAAATAAACTTATCTTTGCTCTTAAAAACCATATTAGATACGAAACCACCAAACGAAAAATGCATATTTTAGGTAACTAATTGCTCCACAGAGGCAGCACTATCGCTAGATTGCTATTTGACATGACGTTTTTTGAATTGACGTTTATATTGCTAAATTATCGCGAATTGACGTTTATATTGCTAAATTATAGCGATCGCTCGGCTTCTGCAAGATACGTAATCCCAGTGCCGAAATTAAATTGGTTTATTAATAAAAATAAATATTACTTAAAATGTTTTGTTTTCCACGTTCTGAATTTAATTATTACTGTTTTTATTAATTAAAATACAGAATACGAAGTTTAGAAGTAAAAATAATATCAAAGTATGTATATGTCACCGGAAAATAACAAGATCCGTAAGTTTATCAATCTACTAGGAAGTTTATAAACTTCCGTAGGATTCTAAACGGGAGAGAAATTGATATATTTTACGTCCACATTTTCGTAAATTTATCAATTTCCGACGTCATTCGGTAAATTTATAAACTAACGAATATCTATTCGTAAGATGTGGTTCGACCAATCACAGAAACTCTTTTGAATATACGCATCTTTGAAATACGTAAAATAACACACTGCTTTCTGATTGGTCAACGTTCATAGTTTATGTTCCGTGGCGAACAATGACTGCCGCTAGGAAGGAGAAGTGACACGTGACAGACAACCAATGATGAATCAGATCGCGCGTAGCGTTTGGTTACTGCTTACTTATAATTTTACGAGTTCAATAAGTTTATCAATTTACGAAAATGTGGACGTAAAATATTACAATTTATCTCCCGTTTAGAATCCTACGGAAGTTTATAAACTTCCTAGTAGATTGATAAACTTACGGATCTTGTTATTTTCCGGTGACATATATAAATTCCCGGAAATCCCTGAACGATATTATATGCATGTAATATTATCATAAAACATTCGTAAAAATTGTTATTTTATAAGATTTTATTAATCATTAAACTTTGTATTCATAAAATTTCAAATGGCCTTAGGGTTTTTAAGATTTTCGTTGCATTACTAATTTTAAAGATTTATTTAGGTATTTCTACATAAATTAATGTGTCGCGTGTTTGCGATTAATCTGCAAATAAAATCGCAATGCGCACTCGCTTTTTAACTTGACAATGGTGCCGATTCCCTTGGTCACAAACTAGACTAATTTTAAGTTAAATGCATCTTTCTCTTTTCATTTCTTAAAGAAAAGGACAGAAGATACAATTTAGTTTAATCCTGTCAAATTAGACAGCGCCGGAAGAAAATTGACGTATATTTAGACGCCATGTTTTTAAAACGCGTCTAAATTATCTATGGAGTGTCTAAATTTGACAGGACTTAACTAATATTTTATCTGTCCTTTTCTTAATTAAATGGAAAGAGAAAGATGCACTTAACTTAAATTTACGTTAGTTTGTGAACAAGAGAATCGGCACCAATGTTTTTAAAAGCCCTGACATAGTTCTGTTAAAAAACTGATAGTTAAAAAAAAGTAAGAAAAGTCACAGGACAAAACGATATTATCATAATAATAACATTTTATGAACACGTAAGTATATTTTGGTTAGCTAAGTGTTTCCTCACCATTTCAAATTTAAAGTACAAAGGCGTGCATAAAAATAGGCCCACCACCAATTTTTATCACAGAATCAACTTTACTTCTCAATTTGGCAGACAGTGCAATTAAAAAATATTAATAAAAAAAAATACACGTTAGTGAGAAAAAATGCACAAAAAATTTCAAAATTATATATGTTTTTTACCCGGAGATTACAAAATCTCGTATTATACACTTAATTGCAACAGCAACAACATTTAAGGCCATTTTTCATTTCCGCTGACCCATTTCTCTTTCTCGCCAGTATACTAACTGACCTATTTTCTTGCACCCCAGTGTACTAAGCATGCCGTACTGTGCGTAATAAGTACAAAAGTCTCCACCTGGCACTTTACTATTATTAAGATACCTATGTGTGTGTGGGGCATTACAGACACTTCAATACCAACTTTCAAAACAAAATTCGAATATGCCTTCAAAAACCGTTAAAACGTTAACGGTTCAAACCTCAAATTTTAACATTCGAAACCGTTCAGCGTTCCAATTTCAAAATACCCACAACTAAGTATTCCGAAATTTCGAATTTCAAAACGAACCGTTACCCACATTCGAAATTTTAAACCGATCAAAACCGAACAACCTACCCGCGTTCCAAATTCAAAAACCCCACACAAAGACGTATCAGACCCAGCAAAAAATACCCGTTAATAACCTCACAACCGCTCTAGAAGAGCGGCTTCCTAATCACTGGGCTTCCTCGACTTCCGGCTCTTGAACGACTTCCGGGACTTCCTCCTCCCTAACCCTATTCGCGTCTAACTCGATTACCGGATCCGCTGTGGCTTCAGCCAAGTTTGTGACCGACTTCGACTTAAAACATTGGAAGTCGACATGGCGGGATTTGGCTTCTTCCTTCTCCCAAGACATGTGGATGAAAGGGCGTTGGACGTAGTTGTAGATGACCTCTGCGCGACCTCCGGGGCGTTTGCGGACTTTTTCCTTGTAGGTCGGGTAGCCTTCGACGCCGAGACGGATCTTTTTGAGGCCTCGTTCTTTCATTACTTGTTTTGCTACGTCCCTGGAAATAAAAATAGCGTATTATTTTAATGTGTTATGTAATAAGTTAATGTCCTATGTAAAAACACTAATAGCACATCTGACATGGATGAAGAAAATCGTCGTGGGGCAAAATGGACTTACTAATATTATAAATTTCAATTTTGACCATTATGAGACCAGAATCTGTTTCTCTTCAACCAATCTCTTCTATTCCATACAGCTGGCTACTGGTGTACCACATCAACCAAATTCCAATGAGATCCAGAGCATTTTTTAATAAAGCAATCTCTACAAATTCATATAGTCCTGGTACAGAAACCACTTAAACAATCACTCCTTCCACAAAAAAGTACTAGGCGCCCATAATATAAAAGAACAAACCTATTCTTAACAAAATAAATCGCCTTCGTTTCTTTCATCTACAACCATTATAAGTCTGTATTTCTTCAGCTAACCTCTTATATTGCATGCAGTCCTGGTACCGCCATCACAAAAAAGTACTAGGCGCCCATAAAACAAAAGAACTCACCTATTTTCAATATACTTGAAGAACCTATACAGCGGGGTAGACAGCACAGTCTGGGAGTACTCATCCCCCATTTGAGGAGGGTACTGTTCGTCCCACTCAACGGAATCGTCATCCAAGAGGACGACCACGTGGCACTCCCGGTCCCCTCTTTGTGCGGACTCCACCATTAGAGGGAGGATTAGCCTCTCGAGGAAGGACTCGAACTGGCGACGGGCACCTTCGTTTGATAGCTCGTGGAGGAGGCCTCGTAGGTTCTGGAAAGAGAAACAGGTTGGTATAATAGAGGTAAAGATTATTTGGAACAAATCAAAAATTATTTATACAAATGAACATGACAGGCCTTTTTGCATTGTTAAACCAATTGCTTGTTCCAAATAGTAAGTTCTATGGAGAAGAATAAGAAACTCCATAAACACTGTTTTAAAATTATTATAATACTAGCTGCCTACCGCGTTAAAAATGTTAAGGGTGAACAACCCTATCACTTAGGGGCAATGATGTTATAAGTCAAAAAGTGTAGATAGGTTACCCAAACGAAATTCTATCTTCAAAAACGGCACACTAACGCACACATACGTTACACGTCAAAGTAGGATGACATGATTGAAGTAGTGCGAGTGAAAAAGAGATAAACGTCAAATGTCAACGCGATTCTCAGTATCATGTTTGTCAATTGGCAAACTTTTAATGTGCCACTTTTTGGCTGCATATACCCTATCTCCACTTTTTTACTTATAACATCATTGCTTAGGGGCATGAAAAATAGATAGTAGCCGATTCTCAGACCTACTGAATATGCATATAAAATTTAGTAAAAAGCCGTTTCGGAGGAGTAAGGTAACTAACATCGTGACACGAGAATTTTATATTTAAGAAGATACAAAAAAATAGGTTTTATCATTCATGTTTAATCTATTTATTACATTATGAGAACAATGTTATACGTGCATGTTAAAAATATTTGTAAAATATAACTAGAGTGTAGCGACAGCTATCGTCGTACACTTGAACAACAACCGTCATCCCACATCGCATCGTCATACATGAGTTTTCGGCGACATTAGCACATGTACAAGAACCCTGACTAGTACCGTCGGGCAGTAGCCCACCAGACACAACAGCCGTTTGGTCGGGGCATCCTTTTCAACAGACGATGAAGAACATTTCTTTTCTCTTTTTTTGTGAATGGGAAATCATCAAATGACTTCTACTACGCTGGGCGGGGCGCGAGGGAGTGTCAGACTTTTACTGACTAAAACCCACTCGTGCTTCTTCAGCTGCCCTTATGTTCCGGGGCCACGGTAACTCTTTCGAACAATTCCGCAAATCGGCAGGCATTGGTCCCTTAACTCCTGCACGGACGGTGGATCCTCAGCTGGTAGACTCACCTGACATCGCACTGTGTTGGCGTCAAAAGGCACGAGCAGGTAATCACAGGCCTCCCGGAGCTCTTGCACGGACACTGTGGGAGGACAACGGATACTGCCCAGTCGGTAGTACTCCAGGATAGCGCGGAAAACTGTCGCTGATATGCCCTCGGCTACTTCGTATTCGCCGCGTTCGTTGGGATGTGTGAATTCTAAGCCTGGAAGAAGAATGATTTGTTGTTACTAAATATGTTATTATCTATCGTCCAAACGTCCTATCGTACAAATGATTTCCAACATCGCGCAATCAGAGTTTGACACGTCATTAGCATTTACAGGATACTTTCACCTTAACTGTTGCAGCTACACGAAAATGGTTTAAGGTGACTCTCCATATTTTTTTCCGAAATGTTGATAATCCTATTTACATAATTGTTTAATTAGAAAAATGTTCACTACGGACATAGCATCACGCTACTACCATATTCATAAAGAATATTATAGGCTACTAAGGCGTACGGTTATGCGGTTTTATTATTATTATAAAGGGTACAATAATAACGAATATAAAACCGTTACTCACACCTTGTATCATAAAAGAAGATATACACACCGACACCGAATAAATGAAAAACAATTTACGCCAACAAAAAGTCACAAGTTTATGCGAGCGACCTATAACAAGCCAAGTCAGACTGCAATAATAGTGTAAAAGTTCATTCGTTCGTCTGGGGGGTGACCGTCTGCCTTCAGAGTATTGACCCCTTCAGACCCCCGCTAGACAGTCGGGACCTGTTCTGCATCGTAGCTTTAAGAATGGTTCAGAATATTGCATTCTTATTAGATAAAGAATTCAGACACCCCTAGTTACTGGAGTTTTTATTATAATTTATTTAAACCTTCGAACGCACGTGATTCGAGACACAATAGAAAGACAGCAGCGCGACAGCCAGCTATCGCTTGGTCGTCGATCAACTTGAATTGTTTGTACGTGTGCTGTATATTTTCTACCTCCGAAGGTCTACAATAGATCTTTACAATATTTCTGAGATCAACTCAGGAAGAGTACACCCCTTGTGAAATAAAAATAAAGGAAGCGTACACCTCTTTTGAAATAAAAATATCTTCTTTTACGCATATTGATAAGTAAAACTACCCTCAAAACGCAAACAATACTTTCATAGACTCAATGCATACGAGGTTCATTACGGGAGTTATTCTAAAAAAACAATCAAAATAAAAAAAAGGCGAATATTATTATAATGATTATATTTTATGAGTTTTATAACACTCTTCCGAACTTTGCAGTTACAAAAAAAACTATAAATAAAAATTTAAAAAACCCCCGACCATACTACTTGTCAATTAGAAACATAAAGAGAACTAGTTAAGACAAATCTAACGAGCCCAAACTCGATGGGTTTACTAAAAGGTAGTCCATGGTTACGTCTCCTATCTTCAAGCCCTAACAGCAGACCAGCTCAGTGGTTCCAGAAGACATTAGAGTTTCAAATGTCAGATCCCACATAATTATGCTTGCAAGCAAACTGAGCGTGTAACATTCCTATCACACCTAACAAACGACCTGATGACCTTAAGGACCTGAACCGATTTCCACCAAACATAGCTAAGAACACTCTCGACTGATATACCTTTTAAACAAAAAAAACCGCATTAAAATCGGATCATCCGTTTGGGAGCTACGATGCCACAGATAGACACATACACATTTACACACACAGACACTTCAAACTTATAACACCCCGTCGTTTTTGCGTCGGGGGTTAAAAGAGCACCCTGTTTATCTAGTATATCTACATAAAGATTTCAAACTAGACCGAACCAACCCTTCTACCTGCCCAAAATGGTTGTCTCACTGACTTACAATCAATCCTTCAGGGTATTGCTCCCTAGGGATGTCTTACCGACCCCGGTCAATACCCGGGTCCCGGGCATCTAGACAGACTATTAGAAGTTGAACGACCATCCCGAATTTCTCAACGTAATCTGAAGGACACGGAGTGCTGACAAATGGAGTGCTCGGGTCGCAGAATAGTTCTAATAGTTACCGCGGCCCCGGAACATGGCAACCAAAGGAACTGGGTGGGTTTTAGTCAGTAAAAGTCTAACACTCCTTCCCGCTCCGCTCAGGGTGGGGAAAGTCGTTAGATGATTTCCCATCAATTTGGGAATAGCAACCACCTCTGTAAAAGTGTGTGTGTGAGTGTGTGTTCATACTTGCGATTTTTCAACCTTTTAACCTCTGACGAGGTTAAAAATGTATAAAAATGGGAGAGTAAAACCTTAGAAAACGGTTAGTAGACTAAAATAAATTCTACAAAACTGCCAAGAAAGGTTAAGTCTCACTGACTTAAAATCAATCCTTCAGGGTATTGCTCCCTAGGGATGTCTTACCGACCCCGGTCAATACCCGGGTCCCGGCCATCTAGACAGACTATTAGAAGTTGAACGACCAACCCGAATTTCTCAACGTAATCTGAAGGGCACGGAATATGGTACAAATTGAGAGCTCACATCCTTTGAATCGCGATTAACTGGTGTGGTTCTATTGATAATTCTTAAACCTTGTACAATTTTTTCAGATATATTATCTAACTTCAATTTCACCTGTTATAAAAATGTTTATAATTTAAGAAACAACCTTGATGACCGGCGGGGTTATTACCTAGGAAACAGCAATCAGTAATTTTGAGCAGTGTTCGCGCGATTTATCCCTTAACGTCAAAAAAAATCGTATTATGTATGAACCGATAGCTAATCGCTCGCTGATTGTTCTAATGCACTTATTGCTACGATGACGATAAAGTAGCAATCGCTGGAACTAATTAATTATCACCTTAACAAAAAAAACTTAACTTTGCTCTTAAAAACCATACTAAATACGAAACCACCATACGAAAAATGGATATTTTAGTTAACTGATTGCTCCACAGAGGCAGCACTATCGCTAGATTGCTATTTGACATGACGTATTTTGAATTGACGTTTATATTGCTAAATTATCGCGATCGCTCGGCTTGTGCAAGATACGTAATCCCAGTGCGGGCTTTGCTTCGTATTTTTTTCGACGTGTTCTAAAAATGAAACCTAACTAAATCGATTTTCCTCCACAAAAGCCGTATTCGACATCCAGATTACATTATACATCGTTTACAAGAATTGCTCGTTCATAAGTATTCGATAAACAACGGGACTGCTAGACTATTCCAGATGCAAAGAATACCGAGAATAGATAAAATGAAGCACTTTAAAAAAAAACTAATATAAAATACAATTGATTATCGATTCAAAAGTGCGATTACTCCAGGGTGTTGCTCCCTAGGGATGCCCTATCCCGGGACCCAGGTATCGACCGGGCGTAGCCAGACTAGAAAGTTGAACGACCAATGCGAATTTCTGAACGAAATCTAAAGGACACGGAGTACTAACAAATGGAGTGTTCAGTTTACAACTTGTGATTGCGTAAATATGTGCATTTAAGTGTAAGTAAACTTTTATTAGTCCTTTAAAACTTTTTCAGATATATGGGTGGCGATTCCCTTGGTCACAAACTAGACTAATTTTAAGATAAATGCATCTTTCTCTTTCCATTTCTTAAAGAAAAGGACGAAAGATACAACTTAGTTTAATCCTGTCAAATTAGACAGCGCCGGAAGAAAATTGACGTATTTAGACGCCATGTTTTTAAAACGCGTCTAAATTATCAATGGAGTGTCTAAATTTGACAGGACTTAACCAATATTTTATCTTCTGTCCTTTTCTTAATGAAATGGAAAGAGAAAGATGCACTTAAATTAAATTTACGTTAGTTTGTGAACAAGAGATCTTCTGTCCCAGGAGGTCAGTCTCTTTTAAAGTCCATACAATATTGTATTGGTCAAAAATGTGCGAGAACCATGAAGGTTAATGTCTGAGGTACTCTCTTGATGAGAGAAGGACACAGATATGAGTGGACCTGTCCAGACAGTGCAAGCATTTGTCAGTGATCGTTTAGCTTTACTAAAAACTTTAAGGAGCCCAACGTCTTGAAAGTAAGTATATTTAACTAGCTTTTACCCGCGGCTTCGCTCGCGTTAAAAAGAGACAAAAAGTAGCCTATGTTACTCTCCATCCCTTTAACTATCTCCACTTAAAAAATGACGTCAATTCGTCGCTCCATTTTGCCGTGAAAGAAAGACAAACATAAAGACAGACAGACACACTTTCCCATTTAAGTATAATATTAGTATGGATGTAGTTTTCGTACATTTGTCACCTGTAACTGGACACGGTCAGTACCACGCCTGCGCACAACGCGTACCCCATGGCAATCCCTTTTCACACCCCATTTTATCGCTAAACCATGCCAATGACCTATAGGGTAACGACGTACCTTTGATGACCAAGGGTAAAAATGCGGAGTCATCCTTAAAAGGGTATGTCTGTTGAAGTGTCGTGATGGACAAAGTTAAGGCATCTCATATAAGAGGTTGTGGATATAAAACTTGGAAATAAAACTCTTTTAATCCATTATTAACTCATTCACTCAATTACCTCCATAGGTTGCAAACATGGAGCTCTACTACAAAGCGATCCAGTTCTACTTGGACTACAAACCTCTAATTATGTACTTCATCCTTTGAATACACGTGATTCGAGACACAGCAAGAGCAAGACAATAGCAACCCGACAGCCGACTGTCGCTTGGTCATCGAAAGGTAAAGTTTATCCTGGACATCTGACATCCCGTGCCTTGGAAAGCAGTAAAGCTCGGTTGTCATACGTAGAACTTTGACAATAGGGATGACGACAGCATTAAAAAAATGGCATTCTGTTTAGTCCGTTTGATAGATCGGCCGAAAATACGGGCACCTATTTTTTGCTTGATCAAATTAATAAAAAAATACAAAGCAACAAAGTTCCGGAGTCGGGGCTTTTGACGTCACCGTCCTGCAAAAATTGTATCAGATCGTGACGTCATGCGCACTTTCAACGCACTTCGTCGTCATTCTTCGTTTAAGAGAAAAAAGAAAAAATACGTGTCCAAAATTTTATGATTATCGATCTGACGGACTAATTACTTTTTTTTTGTCGTCTCGCCTATTGTTACGGGTAGTCAGAAGCCAGAAAGTCTGATCAGTCTAACCAAGGGGTTGAACTTGAACATGTGACTGATAACAAACAATGTTTATTATGGGAGCAAAGCAGAAATCGCGAAAAAAATATCAGCTGTTCAGTACATTAGGCAAACATGAATGTACTAAACAGCTGATTTTCAACCCTAAAAGGATAAATAAATAAATATCTTGGGACGACTTACACACGGCCATCTGATCCCAAGCTAAGCAGAGCTTGTGTTAAGGTAACCAGACAACTGATAAACATACTTATATAATATTTAAATACATACATATTATAGATAAATCACACCCAGACACAGAACAAACATCCATGCTCATCGCTTGTCCTGGGTGGGAATCGAACCCACGACCTCCGGCTTAGCAATCAGGGCTACTAACCACTAGACCAACAGGCCCGTCAAATAATAATAGGATAAAATAGAGGATGCAATTTCGTCATCCACGCGGGCGAAGCCGCGGGTGAAAGCTACTATATCATGTACTAGCTTTTGCCCGCGACTTCGTCCGCGTGCAATTGAAATCCGGTCCCGTTTCCGAGGGATTTTCGGGATGAAAACTATCCTATGTCCTTTCTAGGGTCCCAGACTATATCTGTACCGAATTTCATTCAAATCGGTTCAGTGGTTTAGGCGTGAACGGGCCTTGTAGTGGTAAGTAGGCCTGACTGCTAAGCCGGAGGTCGTGGGTTCGATTCCCACCCAGAACAAACTTTGTGTGATAAGCATGATTGTTTGTTCTGTGTTTGGGTGTAATTTATCTATAATATGTATGTATTTATCCATACTAATATTATAAATGGGAAAGTGTGTCTGTCTGTTTGTCTTTCTTTCACGGCAAAACGGAGCGATGAATTGACGTGATTTTTTGAGTGGAGATAGTTGAAGGGATGGAGAGTAACATAGGCTACTTTTTGTCTCTTTCTAACGCGAGCGAAGCCGCGGGCAAAAGCTAGTAAATTATATAAGTATGTATATCAGTCGTCTGGTTACCACACTGCAAGCTTTACTTAAGAATCAGACGCCCGCATGAATTATTCCAAGATATTAATCTTCTGTGACGTTTATTTCGTCAACACATCTATCATGATGCGTCATAGACGTGATCCGGCGAATCGTACACGCGTTGTGTTAAGCGCACGGGACTGATCTTCGCACGGGAAGGTTAGAGGTTGTGTGTGTGCGTCTTTTAATTATCTTATCTGTGCTATATTGATTACGTAGGTGAATAAAGTAAGTGTGTTTTGAGACTGAACCTTCGAACATACGTGATTCGAGACGCAATAGAAAGACAATAGCAGTCCGACAGCCGGCTGTCGCGCGTACGTTGAAAGGTTAAAATGCTAAGCTATGGTTTACGGTGTCATGATGATTGGTGACCGTCTCCCGCGCTTTTTTCCGCGTAGTTCCCGTTCCCGAGGGATTTATGGGACAAAACTGTGCTGTATGTCCTTTAGCAGGCTTATGGACTATCTCTGTGCCAAATTTTTATAGGGTCAGTCAGTAGTTTTGCCGTGAAAGCGAGACAGACAGACAAAGTTGCTTTTGTATTTATAATATTATATGGACTAGTATGGATTCACCCTACATAATATGCAATTTTTTTTTATAATACATCGTTTACAAAATGCACCTATCTTTCCTTCCTTATATATAATACACTTTTCTCATCCATACTAATATTATAAATGGGAAAGTGTGTCTGTCTATCTGTCTGTATGTTTGTCTTTCTTTCACGGCAAAACGGAGCGACGAATTGACGTGATTTTTTTAAGTGGAGATAGTTGAAGGGATGGAGAGTAACATAGGCTACTTTTTGTCTCTTTCCTTTAAGGGATTAACCTTTCGACGACCATGCGACAGCCGGCTGTCGCGCTGCTATTGTGTTTCCATTGTGTCTGGAATCACGTGTGTTTGAAAGTTTAATTATTGAAATGATAATTTGAAATATCACAAAGTCATGTGACCCCTTTAAGAACAACCCACGGAAATAATGTCAATTTGATGACTCCAGAATCTTGGACCACAAAGATAATATTATATAAATCTTTCCGCAACCTCTCTAGTTAATCTAAATCTATGTAAGATGATCTAAAGTTACTGATAACAGATAACAATGATCGATCAGTGTATAATGATTTTGTTTTCAATGTTATTAACTGATATTAACTTTTCAACGACCAAGCGACAGCCGGCTGTCGCGATTGTGTCTCGAATCACGTGTGTTCGAAGCACAATATCATCATCATCATCTATCATGATCATCATCAGTATCATCTTCCCTTTGGTGCTGATTTTCTTGTTTACAAACTTAACTAAAGTTGAGTGCATATTTCTCTTTTCTTTTCGTTAAGAAAAGGACAGAAGACACATTAATTGGATCCTGGCATATTAGACAGCGCCTGAAGTAAATCGACGAATATTTATTTGCCATGTTTTTAATCGCGTCTAAAATATCTATTGATTGTCTCAATTTTACAAGAGTAAACTAATATTTTTTTAGCTCGAAGACCAAGCGACAGCCGGCTGTTGCGCTGCTATTGTCTTTCTATTGTGTCTCGAATCACGAGTGTTAAGGTTAAATAATGTTGCACTTCTATTATTTTCATTCTTAGACGCGATGTCTTCCATGACATGGTGATCAATATATTCAGATTAATTTTACCGCGTAATAAAACAGCGAAGCTATATTTAACAGACAATGTCAAAAAGTTCACTACGTTTTAAATAATGTTTATTTTACATTTCGTTTGGAAAAGTTTTTAAGTTGAGATTAAAACACGTGTTGTGACCTTGTTAGTTCAGTCAATGAGATCGTTTTTATATGAAAACAGAAAGTAAATCTTGATTGGCCAGGGCCCGGGATAGGAAAAAAAAGTTCGATTTGTCCCCTAGTTAGCAATGTGTGGAACACATTTTCTATTGACCTCTTCACGCTACTGCGCGCCTAGTACTTTTGATTGATTTAAATACTAAGTATCTCAGTCTTTTACCAACCCATGGGGACAAAACGGGGTGACAGATCGGAATAACCCAGGGCCCGTCGGTTCAATCCACACCCGGTAAAGTTCTTTCTTGTATAATGAGCATTATTGGTTCTTTGTTGGGGTGTTGAAAATGAAGACACACCATAGATAATTTAGATGCGATTTAAAACATGACCACTAAAATTACGTCAGTTCACTTGTGACGCTGGCTTATTTGACAGGACTAAATTGTTATAGGTATTAT